>JAUTXW010004824.1:0-85886 GCA_030620095.1 Kuschelorhynchus macadamiae
CAAGAATCTTAAAAACAACCTACTTCATTTTGGAAGAAAAGTGATATTTATGACTGGCTAATAAAACAAAACCAAAATCCTTTACCCAATATGCTGAAACTAGAACTTCTTTTAATGGCAAAATCTATTAAAAAACCAACAATATATGCCGTCGATGAAATATTATGGGAAAATGGACATGAGGTTTTATGACTGCCGCCATACCATTGCCAGTTTAACGCAATAGAATTCATCATTCAAATCATATTACAAAAACACGATGAACGATGGTCTTACGTCAGATGAAGTGCAAATTGTTTGGCAAGATTTTCTGGTTCAGCTCCGTGTCTCTCTAGCATTCAACCTGTCTGTACATTTTTGAGTCATCTGCAGATAGACTTACCTTGCAATAATGTAGATCATTACAAATGTCATGTTTAACAATAGACTGAATAGGAAAGAGACCCTTGACATCTGAAAGAACTTCCAACTTCTCAAGAATTGAGATTATCGATCTGACTATATCAAAGGCCTTGGGGAAGTTTGTATATATAGAGTCTATCTGGAATCCATTCTCCAAGGCCTCCAATAGGTCAATCTCATACTGAACCAAGTTGATTTATTTTGTTTAGAACCACCTTTCAGTAGAAACTTTGCTAGCATGATTACATCACTTCAGCTGCTACGGCAGCCACAAAGAAATTTGGGTTTGCATTTTTGAGCTAAGTCTTTAAATCCTGCATCAATAACTTTCCGTCCCTTCACTTATACATACTTCACATACTTACTCCTTATAGGTATACTCTTCATTGGCGATTTTAATGTCAACTTCCTCAGGTTTGCAAGAATAAGTTTCAGTGAAATATTCATCATATTTTTCCTCTTTAACTTCAATATCCCCTATACGGTCTTCTTTACCAATATAGAGTTTACAGTGCACCTTGTCAAGTTCTCTGGAATATAAGAATCCATATAGTACTTGCTAAGTACTCAATAATCATTTATTCATAATAATACAAGGAATTGCTTTTACACATCACCAATAATAAATGAATGTAATAGCAGAAACGGCCGGTTGCAAAAAGCTCAATTAAATTTAAGAATGTTTAATGGAATGTCAAATTTGGCAGCGAGTTCCTAGATTTCTATAAGCAGCTTGTCAAATCCGAAAGCTCAGTTAAATATTCTAAACTGCAATTAAGTTTTGTGAAACCAGCTGTAAAACATACATTAGAATATGAAATGACCTAAACAGACATTTTATTATTAACACAAAACAAATAATCATACTAATATATTACATTACACTTACATACCATACTATTACAAAATATTCAGTAAATTGATATGATAAAACACTACAATCCAATATACATATAAAAAATTTTTAAAATTACAAAAATCTTAAAGTACACATTATACACTGCCAGTGTCATTAAAATTATTACTGAAGTATTCCTCAAAGGAGTAGAAAGACTTGCACAAAAGATAGTTCTTGATTGTGTTTTCAAATTTTCCAGTCAAGATCACACACCCTGTTGGGCAGCACATTGAAGAACTGTATGCCCATGTATGTTGGACCATCCCTAGTCCTTAAAAGACAATGGAAATCAGAGACAATGTTTTGTCTATTCCTGTTAAAGTGGTTATGATAATCACCATGTGTATGAATAGATTGCAGGTTCTCCCTAACATAACACAAACACAAATATATATACAGACATAGTAACATATGAATATTTAAGTTAATAAAATATGCTCTGCAGCAATTACCATAACCGATGCTCGCAAGCACATGTACACACCTATGCTGTATGCTAAAAATTTGTTTAGCCTGAGCTGAGAGCCCCTATGCAAGCAATGCATAAGTCATGTTGGACGCAAAGCAACCATAAACACACTTAGAAAGATTCCTCAACAAGAAGATTATTTTTTACTTACTGACTCTAGGAATTTCTAGAAATAGAGAACATTAAGGTTTGGGATTTTCCTGGATTGCATTTCAAAAAGTCTGATGCCAACCAACCATCAGTTATTGCCCTAGCATTGCTCACATTAGCCTCAAGACTTGATTCTTTAGGACATGTGCAGCGTACATTTAGAAGAATGCAGGCATCAAAACAAATTATTGCACTGAGCTCCATACACTGCCATCGACCCTCCAAGTAGCAGCTTAGAAATTTCAGAGGTAGATTCCTCACCCAAGTGGTTTACGATGCCATCAACAATCTTATGCACCACCATGATCATAGAATGATCCCTTTAAATCCAAATTGATGTCTGTTTAGTAGATTGTTCGATTCAAAAAAATTATCCACTCTGCCCTTTGATATTACCACAAAACTCTTTGCAAAGTATGAAGAGTTACCAGGTTGTCCTTGTAATGTTGGACACCAATATAAATTTTACATAAGCTTCTTTTTTTGCTGTAAAAATTTAAAGGTTAAGTCTCAATACACAAACAAAAATTTTAATACAAATCTAAGCTTCTTCCATGAAAAAAATACTTACTCCATAGAAGTATTTTCTTCATTATCAGTTTTAAAATCGGTTTCCTCCAGTTTTATAAAATATGATTCATTGAAATACTCCTCATCATATGTTTCCTCTTTAACATCAACATTCTCTACAGGATATTCTTTATTAATTGTTGGTTTACTGTGAGCCTTGTCAAGTTCTCTAAAATATTAAATTCTACCTTTTACTTGCAATTAATTTGATTATAATTTATCACTAATATGGCTGATAATAAATTTGTTATAAGTACACACACCGCAATGGTCTAGGGATATTTCTATTTTAGGGATATAAACCAAAGCATTTAAAAATATATGGCCAAAAACAGATTATTTATTAAAAAATTATCATATTCTGTAAAAAATGTAATATTCTAATTAAGTAGATACCAGGAAGGAACAACTACTTCGGCATACAGCCAATTTTTAACAAAATTAAAAATAATTATCTAGAGTATGTCCTCCTCTGGAGTTAACCACTGTGCGAAAACTTCTTGACATACTCAGAATTAAACTGTCAAAATCCTCCTAAGGTATAAAAATCTAAGCAGCATTTAACGCAACAAACAGTTGTCATTTCTGAAATTGAGGGTTTTCATGCAAAACCCTTCTTTGTAGCATATCCCATGCTTGCTTAATTGGATTTTAGTCTGGGGATTGAGCAGTCCATGGCAAAACAGCAATATAGTTGTCTTGTATAAATCGTGTAGCACAACTAGCAATATAGGGATGTTTGTCATGTATTAAAATAAAGTCAGGTCGAACAATTGCATGAGGTAAGACAACTGGTTGAAGGATCTCTTCCACATATCGACGACAATTGAAAAAATGTTCAACCAAAAAGAGATTCATTGTACAAACTAAGTCTATTCCAGCCCATCATTGTTCCACCCCTATAACTGTGAACTTCACATTTTCATAAACTGTAGTCCAAGTTCCCTACATATCCTTCAGTCTTCTTGAATTTGGGTGCAACCCAAACAGAGATTCATATGTAAAAACAACAGAAAACCAACTCATACAAATAGATATTTAAATTTTAGCTCTCCATCATCCATCTCAAAAACAATCTGTCATCAATTCTTTAGTCTTTAGGGCTTTGTCTATATGTGATATAAATTCAATTCCGGGAGAAACAGAAAAACTGACTGAAGCTTTCAATTCAAATTGATATCTGCATTAGGCTTTCGATTAGGTTTTATAATAATCCCAGACATAAACCAGTTTTGGATACTTAGCCATTAAGTAGTGCAGTTTTACCTTTAATTTGAGGTACTACACATAAAATAGCAAAAATCTGTGGAGATTTATCATTTACACAATATTTAGTAAACGCAAAAGATTGAGCAATGCTTAAGGACACCAAAAGATGTAATTCCTTTGGAATCAGATGGAGTTTTTAAAAAATTTCTGGTTCCTGTGGTAAAGTGTATACAGGTGAAACTGGACGGTCTGTGTCTACTAGAATTATGGAACATGAGAGATGTATAAATAAGAAACAAATTGTTCAGTCAGCTGTCGCTGAACACCAAAGCAGTCGGACCTCAGAAAATTTAGGAAGCAAGCTAATTTTTTTTTACTGACTGGCAATATTAGCAAAAGGGAAACATATACATTATCATAAATTTGTTATAATTAGTTTAGTATATCACAATAAAAACATCCGTAAAAGCAAACATTTGAAATATACATTTCTAAACTTTTAAAAATTCAACAACATAAAATGCAAAATCTTTTAATTATTAACACACACAACTTACTCAGCAGGACAAAATGTGTTGTTCTGTGTACTTTCTATTTCTAAAGGAGTATCCATCAAACTTTGACTACTTAACATGCTTCTCTTATTAGCTATTAGTCCCACTGAACCATAATTTTAATATTATAATATCCTACTAGAGAAGTCTGATATAACCCCCTAATGGATTATTCTAGAACGTTGGCTTTCAAAACAGAATATAAATCCTGAGTATTTTTTAAGGTATTCCTAAGTTTACTTGTTCACTCGGTATGGATTATTTCTCAACACATATTGAAATATTTTCTGATTCACTTATCCTGTATGTTTGCACTTACAAGGATGCGTCCATGTATGGACGCATCTACACCTTCCCTAGTTCTTTATAAGACTACTACAAACAATTATAAAAAGACGTCAACTTAACTATCTTTACGTAAAAATATAGGGAACAATAAAAAAAACAGATATACTTATTATTTTACAGTTTTGAGCTTAGTAGCTTCATAGATTACCAACAAATTTTGTGACTTTCTTTGATATTGGCATGTTGACAATTGGACATCTAGAAAAACCATCGAGATACAACTTTATAGAGAACTTGAAGTTGGTATGTTTTTAGCACGAGTAGTTGTCCATTTGTCAGATCGCTTTACGTCCAGGGCTTAGTTAGGAGTGGGGCGACTTTTCCAGATGAATTACGCTTATTTGTTAGTTATTGGTAGCGTTGTTTACTTACTCAAACAATGATCGGTGGGTTGTCCGACTGGCGAGCCCTAAGCTCCCGGAATACCTCGATTCTTACAAATATTTATTTGAAATTGTTTCTTTTTTCTAATTTTCGAAATGCAATTTGGCTTCTACTAGGTGCCCACTGAGAGTACTACTGGTAACAGGAAATAACCTTTTCTTTTAATATTTCCCTTCACTTTTTCTTATTTCCGCCTCCTGACTGCCATTACGCTAATATTCTAAGTAGAACTGGGCAGACGAACATCTGAAAAAACATCTGAATAAATAAAACTTAATTTTTATCCACAAATTTAGGTAACTGTTACAAATTATGGTTTGAAAAGATATAATCGTAACAGTATATTAATACTGAAACATACAATTTGGCAACTCTGTAAGAATTTGATTTTACACTATTTTAAGGAGTTATGAGGACATTAAAAAAATAGTTTTAAACTAAAAAATTCGGATAATTACACAACAATTGCCACACCATAAAAATATCTAAATATTCCTAAATAACACATTTATTTCCAATTTACTTATAGTTTTCACTCCATAAATGAAACACAAATTAAAATATCCCTAAAGAACGAATTTTCAAATTTTAAAATAGTTTTCACTAGATAGCAGGATTTTTATAATTTAGGCGTATAGTCGTTGTCGTTAAACTCTTCTTTGTGTCCAACATAATAATTGAAAAAAACAGAAATGAATTTTTTATAAATATCTCTCATTTTCTAATTCGGGCCTTCACTTTCGGAATGTCTGCCTAACATTGAGTCCATATTCTCGTGATAGCAGAATTTCACGTATCAAACAGACTCACTTCTACCAAATTTTAGCAATCAAAAACACCGAAAAAAAAATAGGGAAGGTTTGGTTTTTACATTTCTTTTGAACATTGTCAATTGCAAAATAATTTATCAGTTATATAAATACTATTTCTGTTCTTGTTCTTTTCCAAATTCCGGTCATTTTTCTGTTAAAGGGCGTCACTATTTTCATATAGTGTTTATAACATACAAGCGTCATAAATATATGAAACTAACTATGGACGCTTTTAATACATACATAAATTGGATCGTTACTAGCAGGAGCTGGAAGGCACGAAGTGGATTGGTACTGAGTTAACACCAAGTTAGGCGCCGTAGGAATCATCGTTAAAGTCCTAACAAAAAGCCAAACAACAGCGAAGTACATCACTGGTGGAAGTCTAACATGTTACGCTTCTGTTAGTAATGCGCACCGCTTTTGTTAGGGTTGATCGCCTTTTGTGTCTGTCTACGGACCTAACCTAGTGCTAATTCACATAATGCCTTTGCGCTGCTGCTGGTACCTATCCTCCTTATGTATATAACAAAGTATCTATAATTAATTTGTATTACAGTCCCGTTAGCCGTTGTAATTTAAATTTCAGAAAAGAAATACATAGGAAAATCTAACCACGACATCACCTTCACTTGGTTTAACAAGGAGCTGAAGGCAATGAGGGAGCAGCTAGCCTTTCTGAGAGAGACATACAGGCAGTATGGATGTGTAAATGCCCAGCAATATAAAACCATGAGAAAAGGGTATAAAAGCAAAATATGGGAAGCCAAAATAAATGCCAACAATAGCTTAATAAGAAATTCAAATAACTCTACGAAAACAATGTGGCATATCATAAATCAACATCGAGGTAAGAATAGCGCGGTTGCCAATGAAGGTAATCCTTCCCCTGATAATTTTAATGAATTTGGAGGTAGACCCCAATAGATAAAATAAAATTATTAGTTCCCCCTGGGAACTCCTTTTCTTTTACAGAAGTCTCATTTCATGAAGTCCGCGAAGTCATTAACACCTTAAAAAATAAAAATAGCAAAGATTTATTTGGATTTAACGTTAAAGTTAAAAATATATTATTACCCTTGACTGAATTAATAAACATCTGTTTTAGAAATAACACCTTTCCTTCAAGATTAAAAAAAGCTATTGTTGCACCAATATTTAAAAAAGGCAACACTGAAATACCAGAAAACTATAGGCCTATCTCCCTACTGCCAGTTGTTTAGAAAATATTTCCTCTTCTGCGATCTCAGCAAGGCCTTTGACCGTGTTGATCACGATATCCTCTTGAAAAAGTTACAGTACTACAACTTCTGTAATGATATTATAAAGATGCTCACATGATATCTGAGTAACAGAACTCAGATAGTGAGGTATAAGGGCGCGTTTTCGGCAGAGAGAAGTGTTAATATTGGCGTTCCACAGGACTCAATTCTCTTTTTAATATATATCAATGACTGACCTACCTACCAACAGTATACCTAAAAACACTCTATTTGCTGATGACACGACTTTATCTTTTGCTGATAAAACATTGATGAATTCTTTGGGAGAATCTGTGGCTGCGCAGGATGAGGCTAAGCTGTGGTTCTGCTCTAACAGACTGTTGCTTTACAGAGCTGAAACAGGTAGAATGGTATTTTCTATGTGAAAGTTCCCTGAGGCTGACATCATAAGTCTCAGCCGAAATTTTTGGGAGTCTTGCTAGACTCAAGGCTACAATGGGTTCCTCACATAGATGCTGTTGCTGGTAGATTAAATCAGGGAATATATGCTCTACGGAACTTATCATCCTGTGTTTCTCCAAACATCTTAACATGAGTATGATACAAGAGGTAAAAGGCACCTTGTACCCCTTTACTGGCGTCTGAAGAGGTGTCAGGACAGTTTTGAATTTTGGCCCATACAATTTTTTAATGCCTTGCCTGTAAATCTAAAGAACTTTCCATAGAAAGAATTTCATAATAAAATAAAATAGATACTTATTGTGCATTCATTTTATTCGTTTCAGGAATTTTTAAATCATACATTTTAGATGGGACATTAATAATTATTGTGAAAATCATTGTGCTGTTTTTACAATTCGAACTTTAATAATGTATGTGTATGTCATCACTTTAATAAATTAGGACCTATATGTTTACTAGAAATTAAGTTTATTGTGCTTTCTATTAAAGTTTTTCCTTTTACTTTAATTATATTGATGTGTGTAAACGTTTTATCAGATGTATTTGCCATGAATAAATAAATTGAAAATTGAAACAAAAATTTCATCTGTCAATTTCTTTTGGATTTTTATGACTAATCAAATGATTTTTTAGGTCACTTAAATTAACTGATTCATAAGACACTCCGAACATTTAATATTTTTATGTTTGATCGAATGTCTATTGAAATTACTCTTAATAGTTGTTTTGTAAGGACAATCTGAACATTCATGCCAAACAACTTCACCTGGCTTATGTGTGATTAAATGCTTTTTAAGGTCACTCTTCTGAGCAGATTTGTGAGGACACTCGGGACATTCATACCATTCATCTGGCTTATGTTTGATCGAGTGCAGTTTGAACTGTCTCTTATTAGCAGATCTGTAAGAACACTCTGAACAATCAAACCATTCAATTTCGTTTATATTTTTATGTCTGATCGAGTGCTTTTTGAGGGCACTCTTATCAATGGACTGGTAAACACAATCTGGACATTTATACCATACAATTTCATCTGGTTTTTTATGTCTGATCGAATGCCTCTTGATGTTACTCTTATCAGCTGATTTGTATGGACACTCTAAGCATTTATACCATGCAATTTCATCTGGCTTATGTCTGATCGAGTGCTTTTTGAGGCGACTCTTCCAAGCTGTCTTGTAGGGACACTCTAGACACTCATACCATACAATATCATCTGACTTATGCCTGATTGAATGATTGTTAAGCTCACTCTTCCGAGATGTTTTGTAAGGACAATCTGGACATTCATACCATTCATCTGGCTTATGTACCTTCAAATGCAGTTTGAGGTGACTCTTATTAGCAGATTTGAAAGGACATTCTGGACATTCATGCCATTCAATTTCATTTGGATTTTTATGTCTGAACGAATGCCTTTTGAGAACACTTCTATCAGTGGTCTGGTAAAGGCACTCTGGACATTTAAGCCATACTATTTCTTCCGACTTTTGATGTCTGAACGAATGTCTTTTGACATTACTCTTATCAATTGATTTGTAAGGGCACTCCGGACATTCATGCCACTTAATTTCATCTGGTGTGTGCCTGATTGAATGCTCTTTGATGCGACCCTTCCGATCTGATTTGTAAGGACAATATGGACATTCATACCATTCATCTGGCTTATGTTTGATCAAATGTTGTTTGAGGTAACTCTTATTAGCAGATTTGAATGGACACTCTGAACATTGATACCATACAATTTCATTTGGATTTTTATGCCTGTTCGAGTGTCTTTTGAGGTCACTTTTTTTAGCTGATTTGAAGGGACACTCCGGGCATTTATGCACCTTAACATTTTTCAATTGGTCACTCAGTTCATGTTTGGCAATCCTAAAAAAAACACAAGTTATTACATATATTATGCACAAAACGACAGTATACATTTATTTCATTACCAAGTTTGACGTCATGTGTATAGGTTATTGCCTAACAGAATGGCATCAAATGTATTATTCAAAAGAAAATATTAAGCTGATAAAGAAAAAAACAAGCTATTAAATAAAATCAATAAAAAATAGCAAGATCCTGAGCTAAATGAGCTTTATATATAAATAAGAGCCAAATCCAAGAAATAGCATTCAAGTACTTAAAAATCTATGCAGTATGCAATTTAAAGAACAAACTTCATCAAATCCCAAGAAAATAGCAGCATGTTTTAGCAAGATCTTGGAAACAATGGTGACTTAGTGATTTGTCGGCTTTCATGAATGGAGTTATCTCACCAAATCAGTATGGGTTTTTGCAGTGAAAGTGAAAAATTATTATAGAAGCCATATCATTATCAAAGTCATATTCTTAAAGCAAAATTCAAATTGTTTTTTTACTGATATATTCTCCAGTTTATTACCCAACATCTTTTTTTTTTGTCTTCTACTATCAAAATGTCTTAGTGAATGGTTTCTATTTATTTCACATTCACTTATGGTAAGAACAAGGGCATTAAGTTATATTTTGAAAATGTTTTGAAAAAACTAAGGTACCAATCTGGTTATAAACCATTTTTTTAATGTGTATTTTTGCACTACAGAAACATAGACAGAGTTCAACCTCACATCAAATGATCTTTTGCTGATCTAGTGTATGAAAAATTCCTATCATGCATCTCATATTTTGTTGGTATTCTATTGCTGCCTCTATAAAAAGTAATAAAAGAAACATTTACGAACATTAAGAAACTAATGGTTAGTCTGCCTCCACTACTAAAGTGCATTTAAATCACTCCAGAGTGTCACTGCATACTCCAACTACTCAATTGTCCTGTAAATTTTTAAGTCGTTTGTGAACATTAGGCAACTGAAATGACACTTTTTTCACCAATATCTTTCACAAATAGAATGAACAAAAAAGAGACACAGTGAGAACACTGAGGAACACTGGACACAATGTCAAAAACATCCGAGACATTATTCATTTTTACATCCTGTTATTAAACAGTTCAGAGAAACCCAGAGCAAACAATTTGACCAGCAAGATCTTAAGATTACTCTATCAAAAGCCTTAGGAAAATCATTGTAGATTGTATCTACATGTAGACCCTCTCCTAGGCTTCTGGGTATGTATTGGCTTTGTATTCTAATAAATTGTGATTGTTATTTTAATTTGAAATCATAGTTTTTAATTTGACAAGTTGAATCAACTTTTTTTTTAATCCAATTCTTTAATTTTTATTTTTTTTTGTATTTCAAACACCTTAATTGTGTATATCAGTTTTAATTTCTTTTGTGTATACTCACTTAGCTCAAGCAAGTTTTAATTTGTTCCCAATACAGCTTTATTAGTGTGATTTGATATTAGACAATAAAGCATATTTTGACTTTGACTTGTATTAAGTAACTCAGCGTTCTGTCTGTGGGTTACCGCATCGCAAAATTATTGAATGATGTCTGAAATAAAACAACTGACTCTTACGAGGATTGCAAGAAGGAACATTAAATAGGATTAAGGATAGTAGGTGGGGTAAATCAGAGCCTCCATTAATCAATCTAAAGATACAACATAAATCAGACCCTCTCCAACATCTGAACATAGTGAATGTACTCATACAAAGCTAAGAATACTCTTACTTTTTATGCATTTTAGAATAAGAGGTGTGGAATTTTTTCATTCCCATAAAGAACCTAACAAAGTTGCACTTCTCCACATTTAGTGAAATGTTATTTACCCTGAAACAAACGGACAGGCTATCCAAGTCTTTTTTGGGTCCGCTCCATGTCCCTCCAGCATTCAACCAGTCTGTACATTTTTGAGTCATCTGCAGATAGACTTACCTAGCAATAATGTAGATTGTTGCATATGTCATTTAAAAATAGATTGAATAGCAAAGCAACCAGTGAGACCCTTGAGGGACATCTGAAAGAACTTCCAACTTCTCAAGAATTGAAATAATTTATCTTAAAACTCTGCATGCAGTCCCTCAGGAAACTTTTCAACCACTTAATTATGCAAGGGTGAAAACCAGCAGCCTCGAGCTTTGCAAATAAAAGGATGAAACTGACTATATCAAAGGCCTTGGGGAAGTTTGTATATATAGAGTCAATCTGGACTCCATTCTTCAAGGCCTCCAATAGGTCAATCTCATACTGAACCAAGTTGTGGTTGATTTATTTTGTTTAGAACCACCTTTCAGTAGAAACTCTGCTAGCATGAATGCATCAAATCAGCTGCTACAGCGGCCACAAAGAAATTGGGTTTGCATTTTTGAGCCAAATCTTTAAATCCCGCATTAATAATTTTCCCTCTCTCCACTTATACATACTTCACATACTTACTCCTTATAGGTATACTCTTCATTGTCGATTTTAATGTCAACTTCCTCATGTTTTATAGAATAAGTTTCACTGAAATATTCATCATATTTTTCCTCTTTAACTTCAATATCCCCTATACGGTCTTCTTTATCAATATATAGTTTACTGTGCACCTTGTTAAGTTCTCTGGAATATAAGAGTCTATCTTGTACTTGATCAATACTCAATACTCATTTATTCGTAACAATACAAGGAATTGCTTTACACATCAAAAATAATAAATGAATGCAATAGCACTAAAACATACATTAGAATATAAAATGACCTAAACAAACATTTTATTATTGGTACAAAACAAATAATCATACTATACTAACATACAATCCAATATACATATAAAATTTTTTTAAACCTACAAAAATTTTAAAGTACACATTATACACAGCCAATGACATTAAAATTATTATAGAGGTATTCCTCAAAGGAGTAGAAAGACTTGGACAAAAGATAGTTCTTGATTTTGTTTTTAAATTTAACAGTCAAGATCACACACCCTGTTGGGCAGCACATTGAAGAACCGTATGCCCATGTATCTGGCACCATCCCTAGTTCTTGTTAAAGTGGTTATGATAATCACCATGTATACGAATAGACTGCAGGTTCTCCCTGACATAACACAAACACAAATATATATACAGACATGGTAAGATAAGAATATTTAAGTTAATAAAATATGCTCTGCAGCAATTACGGTAACCGATACCCGTAAGCACACGTACACACCTACGCTGTATGCCAAAAATTTTTTTTGTGTGAGCTGAGTGCCTCTGTGAAAGCAATACATATGTCATGTTGGACACAATAAGGTCCGAAGAGAAACACACTTAGAAAGATTCCTCAACAAGAAGATTATTTTTTACTTACTGACTCAAGGAATTTCTAGAAATAGAGAAATACACTAAAGTTTAGGATTTTCCTAGATTGCATTTCAAAAAGTCTGATGCCAACCACCCATCAATAATTGGCGTAGCATTGCTCACATTAGCCTTAAGACTCGGTTCTTTAGGACATGTCACAACAATAGATGAATCATCTGCATAAAGTGTACGTTTAGGAGGATGCAGGCAACAAAACAAATTATTGCACCGAGCTCCATACACTGCCATCAACCCTCCAAGTAGCAGCTCAGAAATTTCAGAGGTAATTCCCTCACCCAAGTGGTTGACAATGCCATCAACAATCTTATGCACTGCCATGATCATAGAATGATCCTTTCTGAATCCAAATTGATGTCTGTTTAGTAGACTGTTTGATTATTCAAAAAAATTATCCACTCTGTCCTTCAAAATTACCACAAAACTCTTTGCAAAGTATGAAGAGTTACCAGGTTGTCCTAGTAGGAATGTTGTACACCAATATAAATTTTACATAAGCTTCTTTTTTTGCAGCTAATAAAGCAAGCTTATAATCCCTTCTTAAATGTTTGTAAATTATTCATTATCTTAATATTTGGTCCTATTTTAAGGCAAGGCTTAAGGCATTAGGTCTCTTTAGCTGCCTATCAACAATAAATTACTGTCATGGAAATTTGTTCTTTTAATATTCCAAGATATACTTCCTTCTAAGAACCAGAAAATACCAAATACTGTTGTAAATTTAAATTGCTATTGGGATTTCTTTCCAGTAAATCAATAAATCAATCAGTAAATAAAAATTTAAAGGTTAAGTCTCAATATACAAACAAAAATTTCAATACAAATCTAAGCTTCTTCCATGTAAAAAATACTTACTCCATAGAAATATTTTCTTCATTATCAGTTTTAAAATCGGTTTCCTCCAATTTTATAGAATATGATTCATTAAAATACTCCTCATCATATGTTTCCTCTTTAACATCAACATTCTCTGAACGATTTTCTTTATTAATAGATGGTTTACTGTGAGCCTTGTCAAGTTCTCTAAAATATAAAATTCTACATTTTACTTGCAATTAATTTGTTATAGGTACACACACCGCAATGGTCTCGGGATATTTCTATTTTAGGGATATAAACCAAAGCATTTAAAAATATATGGCCAAAAACAGATTATTTATTAAAAAATTATCATATTCTGTAAAAAATGTAATGTTCTAATTAAGTAGATACCAACAAAGAAAGACTACTGCGGCATACAACCAATTTTTAACAAAATTAAAAATAATCATCTAGAGTATGTCCTCCTCTGGAGTTTATCACTGCACGACAACTTCTTGACATACTCAGAATTAAACTGTCAAAATCCTCCTAAGGTATAGTAATCCAAGCAGCATTTAATGCCACAAACAGTTGTCAGTTCTGAAATTGAGGGTTTTCATGCAAAACCCATCTTTGTAGCATATCCCATGCTTGCTCTATTGGATTTTAGTCTGGGGATTGAGCAGGCCATGGCAAAACAGCAATATAGTTGTCTTGTGTAGCGTGACTCTAGCAACATAAGGATGTTTGTTGTCATGTATTAAAATAAAGTCAGGTCAAACAAGTCTTGCATGAGGTAAGACAAGTGGTTGAAGAATTTCTTCCACATAAATGACAATTGAAAAAATGTTCAACCAAAAAGAGATTCATTGTACAAGCTAACTCTATTCCAGCCCATCATTGTGCCACCCCTATAACTGTGAACTTCACATTTTCATAAACTGTAGTCCAGGTTCTCTACATATATACTATACTACCCAAAGTAATAATAATATTTACTTCTGTATGGAAAATATACATTTTCATAGATATGTCATGATTTCAATCAAATCTTAGACTACTGTAAATGATAAAACTAGGTAAAATATAAATTAAATAACATGTGCGCATATGACTAGCAATATTAGCAAAAGGGAAACATACACATTATTTATTTATTTATTTACCAAATACACTACAGAATACAATAATGATTCTAAATGGTATACATTGTCATAACTATGAACTAAAGTAGACGCACATTAACACTACAAAAATGACAGAGAGAAAAACAGCTAACAGAGTTAAAATTAGGCAGTGAGTAGATAAACACAATATAGAAGGAAAAAAGAAAACAAAATAAAACACAATGGTCAATTTAGTTAGTGTCTTAATGACAAATTTTGCTTTAAGGACGACTGACTCACACAAAATAAATCACACTCGGAATAAAATGTATTAAAGTTATTAACCATACGATCAATGAAGGCACTTTGACCGTAATTGGTTCTGTGTGTGTGCACATGAAATAATTGAAATTGCCTGGTCCGCCTGCTGGGAACTTGAAACTGTACCAGACCTAGTAAAATATCACAGTTTATAACACCATTTACAAGTTTGTGTAGAAATAATAACAGGGCTTCTTTACGTCTGGTCTCTAGACTTTTTAAGCCACAAAGCAATAGCCTTGTTTCATATGGTAAGTTATGGTAGGGAAAACGAAACTTATACAATAAATATTTCACAAATTTATTTTGTACTTTTTCAAGTCTAATTCTGTGGCAAGCATACTGAGGAGACCAGATTATAGAGCAATATTCGAGTATACTACGGACAAGGCAATTATATAAACATACAAGTGCCTTCGTATCACTGATATGTTTGATGTTTCTCTTAATAAAGCCCAGTAACCTAACAGATTTGGTAACAATGCTGTCAATATGCTGGTTAAAGTTCAAATCTGTATCAAAAGTTACACCCAGATCGTTAATAAATTCGACCCTTTCAATATTTACATTATTAATGGTATATGATGTTTCTAAGGGATGTACACATTTATAAAAACTAATAGATTTACATTTAGCAGTATTAATCTTTAGGTGATTTACTTTACACCATTGCACAAAGCCATTAAGATCCGACTGCAAATCATCAGGACTAGAATCAACAGTATTGTACAGCTTTAGGTCGTCTGCATATAAAAGATATTTACAAGATTTAAAACTCGACTGGACATCGTTTATAAAAAGCAAAAACAAAATGGGACCAATATGAGATCCTTGTGGCACTCCGGACGTCACTAACACCTCTCGAGAAAATGAACCACACACATTAACCTGTTGGCGACGATCAGTCAAATAGGATTGGATCCATTTCAGGCAGCTTCCAGAAACCCCAATATCGGACAGCTTCTTGATCAGCAGAGGATGACAGACGCTATCAAAAGCTTTTGACAGATCCGTGTAGATGGAGTCAACTTGTTTACCAGACTCAAGGGATGATATCAAAAAGTTCTGATATACTGCCAAGTTGGTAGCTGCTGAGCGGCCCTTGAAAAAGCCATGTTGTTCGGGTATGATGTAATTTTTGTATGTGCAGAATACTTTATCTGCAACAATGGCCTCAAAAAGTTTTGGAATTGCAGATACCAATGAAATCCCTCGGTAGTTCTGAACATCCTCCTTGTCCCCGGACTTAAAAATTGGCTGGAGATTAGATTTCTTCCATATTGATGGAAACAGGCCAGTATCAAAAGATCTTTGAAAAAGGGCACTAAGAGGTCGGGCAAGAGACTCTGAACAATTTTTTAGGAGAAGTGGTGGAATACCATCGGGCCCAGTCCCCTTTGACCCGTCCAATTGACACAATTTACTGTTTAATTCCTCTGCGGTAAAGTTGTGAGTTGCAAGCACAGTGGAAAATTTCACTGGGTTAACATGAGATAATACAACCGTGGTGTGATCAGTATAGCATGATTGAAAATGCGATGCAAATGCGTCTGCGATATCTCCGGAGCTCTTCAGTTCTTAGTTGTTGAATACCATTTTGCTTGGGAGGCCAGAGACATTTTTAAGGTTCTTAACGAATGACCAAAAATATTTCGCATTTTGTGGTATAAGGTGTTCAGTGTTTGTTACATACATTAGGTAACACATATCAGTGCGAAACTTAACCTCGCGTCTAATGCTGGAGTATTCCTCATAGTGACACTGCAGACCAGATTTTTTATATTTTTTGTGGACTCGGTTTTTGCGCCCGATAAGTTTTCTGAGATCGGCATTGAACCACCTCGGTTATTTCTGACTCCGAATGGTAGTTTTTGGAACAAACTGGCTTATACCGGTGTAGATGGTTTCATAAAACTGCTGAACTGCTTGTTCCAGATCGTCAACATGCGTAAGGAAAGACCAATCTGTCTGTTCGAAGAATCTGTTAAGCTCAGTGTAGTTAGCATTACGAAACTGATATGCTGAGATGTTACTGTTGTTTTTGAGAATCGAGACATGAGGAGAATTAAGGGAGCACTCAATAGCTGGGTGATGATGATCGATCTTAGTGAGCTCATACCTGCTTGTATGCACTGAAACCGAAATACAGTCGTTAGCAAAAATCAGGTCAAGTGTTCGACCAAGGCTATTCTTTACCGAGTTGATTTGTTGTAGCTCAAGGAAAAACATAGTGTCCACAATTGTCTCTGCTGCCGGAGATTGCACGCCCTTAGGCACAAGAGCATCGTCCTTGGTAATCCATTCGATTGAGGGGAGATTAAAGTCGCCGTATATGATAAACTTCTGTCTCTCATATTTGTTTCTTAAAGATTCGCAAGTATTACAGAAAGACTGGTAAATTATCATAAATTTGTTATAATTAACATCAACAATCAAATCCTAGTTTAGTCAAAGGGTAGTAAAAATAAATTTATAAAAATTAAAACGCAAATGGTATAAATATATCACAATAAAAACATCCATAAAAGCAAACATTGCAATATACATTGCTAAACTCTTAAAAATTCAACATAAAATGCAAAATCTTTTAATTATAATTTATTAATCAATTATAAACACACACAACTTACTCAACGGGACAAAATGTGTTGTTCTGTTTATTTTCAATTCCTAAGGGGGTATCCACCAAACTTTGATTACTTAGCATACTTCTCTTGTTAGCTATTAGTCCAACTGAACCATAAATTTGATATTATCATATCCTACCAGCACAGTCTGGCATAACCCCTAGGGGTAATGGGTTATTCTCGAACATTGGCTTTCAGAACAGAATATAAATCTGGAGTATTTTTTAAGGTATTCTTAAGTTTACTTGTACACTTGGTATGGATTATTTCTCAACACATTATTGAAATATTTTCTTATTCACTTATCCTGTGTGTTTGCACTTTGCAGGGAGCAGGGGTCCAGGGATGGTCACATCTACACATTAATAATGATTATCTGTCTATGTTTTGGTTTTCGTATAATTATCTACTTTTTTTACACCATCGCCGATTTTGATGATTTGTGGTATATAGTTGGAATTTGGGGTCCTGATTACGAATCCGGAGTCAATTTTAATTGATCGCTTTTCAGTTATTCATTTCAAAGTTCATAAACATCCTAAACTCAATTTACTTTATTTCTTTTTTTAAGAAAATTCCCTGTGGTTCTTTATAATACTACAAACAATTATAGAAAGACTTAAACTAAACTATCTTTTTCTTTCTTGTTTACTTTTACGTAAAAAATAGGGAACAATTAAAAAACAGATATACTTCTTATTTTTCAGCCTAGTAACTTTTCCTTAGATTAGGAAAAAGAGCCTTGTCTAAGAACTTTTCTTTCATATTGGCATGTTGACAATTGACATTTGGAAAAACCATCGAGATACAACTTTATAGAGAACTTGAAGTTGTGATGTTTTTAGCACGGTTAGTCCATCTGGCAGATTGCTTTCCGTCCAGGGCTTAGTTAGAAGTGGGGCGACTTTCCCCAGATGAATCACACTTGTTAGTTATTGGTGACGCAGTTTACTTACTCAAACAACGATAGGTGGGATGTCCAGACAGCGAGGTCTAAGCTCCCGGAATACTTCGATTGTTAGGAACTTTTTTTTTGTTTCTCCTTTTTTCTAATTTTCGAAATGCAACTTGGCTTCCACAAGGTGCCCACTGAGTACTACTGGTAACAATAAATGACCTTTTCTTTCAAGATTTCCCCTCACCCTTTCCTACTTTACGCTAATATTCTATGTAGAAGTAGGCAGACAAACATCTGAAAAATGTGTTATCGGAATCTTCGAATCTGCACATGCGCAAATCATGTAGTCAGAACTTAATTTTTACTTTAATAGTTCATTAATACTTAAATATACAATTCGGCAACTGTGTAGGAATCTGATTTTGCCCGATTTTAAGGAGTTATGAGAACATTAAAAAACAGTTTTAAACTAAAAAATTCGGATAATTACACAAGAATTCAGACACGATAAAAATATCTTAAAAATTCCTAAATAACACCTTTATTTCCAATTACAGTTTTCACTGGATAACAGGATTTTGCATATAATGCAACCCTTTGTTGATAAAATGTTAATAAGTTTTTTTTCTTAAATGAATTAGAAAAGATGATTGACAGTAATATAGGAGATTAAATACACATGCAATTAGATATGTAAAGCTCTATTTAAACAACTCGGTGTGGTATCGCAGATAACAATAATAAGCTTATTCTGACTATTAACTTAAAATGAATTTCACCTTGTCTGATTATTCTGCACCTTGGATAAGATGGAACTCTAATATTTAAAGCTTTCTGGTTTAAGCAACACATATCTAGAAGTCTCTTCTAACCCATAAATTTCCACATGTTGAATAATATAATCCCCACGAGATAGGCAATAAACATATCGCGTACATGAGTTCTGTTTTTTTTTGTAATTTATATTTATTATAATTAGTGTTAAATATTAATTATTAAGGAGTTGAGAGAACCAGTAATTCTGTAAGCATGTTTTTAGCTTTATATGGCAATGTATTTTTCAACTCGGAGATTTTTAATCTGCGATACGATCCTTCAGACACCTTATAGAAGTGACTGTTAAATGTGAAGTTTCTGTAAGGGCTATGACTTTTGATATTCTCTTGCCATTGAATAGAGCTGTTCTTCATTGAGATGCTTACGTTTGTGAGATCCTCTTCAAATCAACAAAACATGATAGCTTTGGTTTTTCTAGGGTTGATAATAAGAGAATTGCTAGAAGCTCACTCACCTATCCTGCTTAGATTTGTAGACAGTGCCGACGATTATACTAAATTATATTGTCGATATGTTTGTTAAAACTGAGGTCATCGCTGAAAATTTCACCCAGGTAATTAAAACTATTTACAAAGTCTAGAACATCATTGGAGTTAGAGTACCGAAACAATATAGGTAATTTACGCTTGGAGAAACGCATGACCTTGCATTTGGAGATATTGATATACATGAAGTTCAAACCGTACTATTTGACAAATTCGTTCAGCTCGCCTTGGACATGTGTGCAATCGTCCGAGTTGGCAAGGAAGTTCTAATATACAGCTAAAGTTATAGCTGTTGATTCTCCTTGATCGTGCTGTTCTGGAGTCAAGTGATGTTTATATGATATAATAATAATAACATAATAATAATAAATGCCTTTTATTTCAAAAGATGTACAATGTAGTATATAAAAAGAATGGATTGTCAAAGCCTGGCATAGTCTAGCTTTAATAGCTACTCAACTCAACCAGGCAGGGACAAACTAATTATTCAATGACAATACCTGACTAAACAGAAAAGAATTATTTTTGCTTTGTAAGTAATAATAATATATTTAAGTGTGAATTTAAAAAATATCAGTTAACGCAGAATCAGTTATTTTTCTGAAAATTCATTAGATGCGTTTTATATTTGGATTTAAACAAATCAAACTTTAAATCTAAAAATTCAAATGATAAGAAATTATAGAATTTTACAGCGTTATAAGAAAATCCACGCTGAAAAAAGGCGCTCTGGTGATTGGGCATAGTCAAGCCATGTCTCATTCTAACGCTAACATTATGAATATCACTACTAATCGCTGTCGAATTGAAGAAGGAGAAGCAGGATCATTGATAATTTTAATTAAAAAAAGTACAAAAGTGAAGATTTCGTCGAGCATCCATTCGTAACCAGTTAATTTCCTTAAATACTCAAACTCAAAATGCTCAAAAAAACAATGTTGAAACATGATATCAGGTGGAACTAAATAATGTACCAAATGGACAATAATTAACCAAAATAAAAATATATAAAATATTCAGTCAGTCATATTATTAAAACAACATATACCTAATAAGGTGTCACACATTTAAAAAACTTAAAATATAAAATCATTACAGTTCTACTATACAAAAGTGTCTAAAATCTGTCTGTAAAAAAATCATCAATTTGATAATAGGCTCTCACACGAAGTTTTTTAACCTCCTTTCTAAACCTCACCAAAGATGGTATCAATCTAAGGTGATGGGGTAAGTGGTTAAACAATTTCTTACCATTATAAATGATTGAGCTTTTTATACGAGTTAGAAGGGATAGGTAGTAAAAGCAAATCAGGGTCTCTAAAGTTATAGTTATGCCTATCTCTTAACTGACTTTGGTGTTTATATTTTTTATAAATTAAGCACACAGTCTCTAAAATAAACAAAGAAGCTAACGTCAATATACCATGCTTGACAAATAAGGGTTTACATGAATCGCGAACTCTTGCTCTACACATATATCGCACAGCCCTTTTCTGGAGAATAAAAACACTTTCGAAAAGTTGCATGGAGCATACCCCCAGAAACAAATGCCATAGCGGAAGTGCGATTCAATTAGGGAGAAGTATACGCTCCTTACAGTACTGTAATCATTTAAATTGTTTGAAATTACTCTAATGGCATAACAACTTGAAGCAACTTTGGACTTAATGGAATTTATATGAAATTCGAACTTTAACTGGTTATCAATGTATAGACCTAGGAATTTATTTTCTGTTATATTGTCCAGTATAGCATCAAATATATGTTATATATGTTCATATTTTTTTACACTAGACACAAATCGCACGCAGGCATTTTGGACTTTTTTGTATTCGAGATTTACTCTCTTGATCAAAACAAAATCCATAGATAAAGGCAAAGTAATTAAAATTGGACCAAACAAGGGATTCACATAAATGTCTTCTTAAATTCCTATTTAATATGAGTCTGTTATTAAATATCATTTTTAACGAGAGGTAAGTTTTTTGAAAAAAATTTTTTAGGTGGTCTTTGAATCTAAATTTAGTATAACAGTAAACCCAAATTTTTTGCACAATTAACAAAATTTGGTTTTGAGTCGTTTATTGATATATTAAGTGAGTTTATAAAACTATGTTCATGCCATCTTCTTTGACTTAACTCGAGCTTTTGACTGCTTAAATAGCTTCTTTTTACAGAAGAAATTATATGCATTGGGGATATCAACAAATGGTTAGTGTCTTATTTAGAGGAACATAACATAAAGGTTAAGATTGGGGATGTTATCTCTATTGGACATAATATAATCTGTGGTGTACCTCAGGGAATAATTCTCTATGCAGATGACTACACTATAGCAATTTCTGATAATTTTAAGGAATTGGAAAATAATGCAAATATAATTTTGGAAACATTTGCTCTATGGTGTGAGAAAAATTGCCTTATTTATTTTCAACGAATCCAAAAACATGCTTTATGACTTTTATAAATAGAAAAGATATGCCTCGGGTTCCAAATTTGTCATTAAACTGCAAACATGTAAATAGGATTGAAAATTTTAAATTTCTAGGGTTACATCTGGATCCACACATAACATGGTGCAACCACATGAACCATGTCGCAAGTAAGTTAAATACCGCCTACTTTGCAATAAGAAATCTAAAAAATACTTTAGAAAAAAAACTACTTTTAAATACCTATTACGCACTAGCATATAGCTATCTAAGCTCTGGTATTATTTAGTGGGGCCAATCAACAGATTTAAACAGAATTTTTATATTACAAAAAAGAATAATTAGAAAAAATTTTTCATTAAGTCCATTAGACTCATGTAAACCCTACTTCAAAAAGTATAAAACTCTCCCTCTTCTATGTATTCTAATTTGACACTAGGTATTATTCGTTAAACATTTCACTAGATTTTTTTGTCATCTAGAACTACATAATTATGGTACAAGAAACTCCACAAACATTTATATACCTTCCTATAGAACTAGCACTTTCCGAAAAAGTCCTTACTGTTTTTGTGGAAATGTGTACAACCAACTACCAGCAAGCCTAAGAGAAATAACTTCTTACAAAAAATTTAAGAAAAGTACAAAGAGTTATCTTCTTGAAAAAAGTTATTATAATGTCAGAAATTACTTCAATTTTGCAATAATTGTTTTCTGTTAGCCCAATCTTAATATTGTTTTAAAATCTGAATTAAGATGCATAACACTGCAAAAACGCATAATAGAATTTAAATGTAGATGTAGAAATTATGATTTTGACAGCATTGATTTATTACAAAAAAGTATAAATGGCAAAGAAAAAATTATCAAAGACCAACAACAAATAATTCAGCTGCTACAGGAAAAAAGTGAGACTGAGAGATTGCAAACGGATATAAACCAAAATATTCAGAAATTTTAGGTGCAAATAAAAATATAATCAACATGCTTTCCCTAATAATTAAACCCAAAGAAAGACCCTAAAATTACTCAGGAAGATATTCAATGAAACATAAATCCTGTGGACTTGAAGGTCGGAATAAAGAGTTTGCGAACAGCTAAAGGGGGTAACTTGTTGATTAGATGTTATAATAGAGAAGACACTGAAATACTAAAAAAGGCAGTAGAAAAATATGACATACAGGTGCCTAAAATGAAATTGCCAAGAATAAAAGTACTTGGGTACAAGGGTCCACTGAAAGGAAAAGAGATTGAAGAGTCTATCAGAAATCAAAACAAGTGGATAGAAGAACAGGACAAATCTACAAAAACATATGAAAAAGTTATAAAATATAAAGAAACGACAATGTTTGCTGAATGCAGTGCAACTTTGTTTTACAAGATGATGCAGTGTGGTAAGGTTTTTATCGGATGGGAACGATTTTTAGTATTTGAAGACCTATCAGTCCCAAGATGCTACAACTGCCAAGGATTTTTCCACAGAAGTAACGAATGTAAAAATAAACGAAGCTGTGTTAAGTGTGCGGAAGACCATGATAGCCTTTCATGTCACGAAATATCGAAAAAGTGTCAGAATTGTGTAACTGCAAATTTAACATACAAAACAAAACATGATATTAACCATGCATCAAGTGATGAAAACTGTCCCTCTTATAAATAACTACTCCAAATATTAAGAAGTAAAATAGACTATGGTACATATAGTGTTAATGTTAATGGGTAGCTTAGAATTAGGTTTATTTAAGAACATAGAACAAGAACAAAGAAAACTAGAATGTGTGAAGGAAGTTAGGTATAATGTAGATGAATTCCAGACTATACATAAGACCTTTAGTTTCAAAAAACATATACTAAATATCTTACATGTTAATATTAGAAGTGCCCATAAAAACTTTGATTTATTTTTAGTTTTTCTTGAAGCCTTTGAAATTGGCAACTTGGATATTATAATTCTAGAGGAAACACGTAACATCTATGAAATAAAAAACTTTACTATTCCTGGTTTTCATACAGTGTTTAATAAGAGCATGATTAATCAAAATGATGGTGTTCTTATGTTTATTAGAGACCATATTAATTATAACGTGACACATACCATCTTACCCCTAAGTAAGGTAACAATAAGTGTGACAAGCGAATGAACCTTATCAACGCCTGAAGGGGCAGTGGAGAATCTCGTCAAAATTCTTCCCGTGTCATAGGCGTGCGAAGTTATTTTAATCAGATTATAACTCATTAATATTGATGACAATAATACTAATAATAATAATAATGATAATAATAATAATAATATCAATAAATATTACTTTTGGACTTCCCTCGTAAAAGGGAAGATTGTAATCATGAAAAAGTCACCCACCGAGATTTTTGCAGATTCTTCCATTTTTGGGTCTCTAGACCTCTGAAAACATGTTCTCCCATTTCCATCGCTGTGTCTGTCGGTCTGTCTATCTGTATGCGGCATAGCTCAAAAACTATTTATCCACTATCTTTAAAATTTGGTCAAAAACCATGGAACATAAGAGGATAAAATGATAACATTTTGGTGAAAATCCATTAACGCGAAACAAAATGGCGGTCTAGTGAAATATTATTACTAAGAAATACTAAGATTATGTGAAAATTAGCTAGTAAATGTTTGTTTGAATTTAAGATGGAGAAACAAAATGGCGGCTTAATAAATAATTTAACAATTCGGCCCGAAAAGACCATTTTATAGATTGATTTCAAATTTTGCTCTAGAAATAATTGTTGTATAGAGATGAACTTGTAAAATTTTGGTACGATTTCAAGAGAGCAAAATAAAATGGCGGTCAACTACAACATTTATAAACATGGAAAAAAATCAATATTTTACGTATCTGTGTATTCTAGCGTCCCTAGGTCCCAAAAAAATAGAGTTTCTTTTGATCTGTCTGTCTGTTTGTCTCTTTGTTAATTTGCGGCTTAGCTAAAAATCTACTTGCCATATTAAGTTTAAATGTTTGTCAAAAATTAAGGATTGCATGACAGTAACCTGATAATATTTTGGTAAAATTCCAATACGGCAGAACAAAATGATGGCCTAGTCAAATGCTAAAAATGTAATTAACTAATGTATCTAAAATTCGGCACAAAATTCGAGTGTTACACAGGAATGAGCCCATAAAATTTTGGTTCAAGGCGCAATTGTTCAAGAACTATTAGTTCCACAAAGCCTGGTTTTGGTGTGCATAAAGTACTTAACAATGACTATTATTTCATCAAAGGCTTCCACCACATCTTCAAAAAATAAGGACATGCATTTTTGGAAAAAGCCTAATTTTTCAGATTTGTCAACTTTTTCTCTTGTTCTAATGATCCGATCAAGTCGGCGATGACATTATATTATTTGTAAGTTCATTCACTACTATTCATGTCGTTATACCATCAAGATTACTTTATTAGTTTCGATTTTAAAAGCCAAAAACGAAAAAAATAGGATTTTTTTGCATTAAATTGTTTATAACCTAAGTTGATACCTAGTCGTGAGTGGAAAACATAAAAGAATATTACTATGAACTATCTTGTGTATGATGGCGCACTCGGATTCTGGTTAGTATTTTTGGCAAAAAACGACTATTTTTTTGCTCTATTGATTGGTGTAAAAATCAAATCTCTCTTTAGCACATTGAAATTTATGACAAGGTTTTTGTCGATTCACTCAGTCATCTTCAAAGATAAATATATCACCGGGTATATTTAGAGGAAAGAGAAAGCGATGTCTTTGAAATTAAAAAGTATACATGGTATTCCATTTCAAATAAATTATTTTTCTTATATTATCGAGTTCTCACGTATATATATTTTTTGGCAAAGGAAAGTAAAAATTTGATTGAAAACATATATAAATTTTGTTAGAAAACTTTTACCACTTTGTACAGGGTGTTCCAACAATAATGGCCATCGGCGATATCACAGAAAGGAAATTATTTCCTTTGCTGTTACGTTCTGTAGCGATAATTTTTTGTACTTTCTTGGTGAAAGCGGCCACGACAAATCATTGGAAAATATTTTCAATATTCATTCAAAGAATTGCCGCTAGAGGTATAATAGAAACGGAAAATACTTTTCATGGTTTCGACGAGAGCCATTTTTATTAAAACTTTTTTAATTTTAATTAAAACACCCAGTACATAAACATAAGTAATACATTATTATGATTGTTATCACATCATAAATAAATTAAATATAATCAATTCCAAACACTCACCACTTGCCCTAATATTACTTACTATTTCAAATGCGTCATTGCTTTGCCAACATTTCCCAAAAGTTAAATCATTATCGACCCATGTCTCATCAATCTAAACTATGTTACGACCCTCCTCTCTATAATTTCAAATTGCCCTTGTATATTTATAGCGCCAATGTAAAATTTCGGGTCTCTCCAACAGAATCTTTCGTTTATTTTGTCACTTACGAAAAAAAAAGCCATTGGCCTTCAACAACATCCTTAATGTTTCGCGACTATAAGGGAAATCCATTGTTTCTTGCAATTTAAGGAGAAGCTTTCTGAGTGCAGGCGCAGTTTTTAGTTTTAAATAAAACTTGTTTATTGTTTGCCTAATGAAAATCATCAAAATCCAGAGACAAACGGGTTTTCTTGTTGGGTGAAGAAAATTTAATTATTGTAAGAAATATATAAGCTTCAAGAAATAATTAAAACCTAGAAATATGTCACCAAATAAAGATACGTATTAAGATTTAAATAGGTATGAAATTTGCATCTATATACTCACTCACTATATTCATTAATTAAAACTAAAGACATGCAGCAAGAAGCGAGTCGAGTCTATCATTCAATATAAAATAACTAAACAATCGACAATAATTAACTAACAAGTAAAATTAACAAAACAACTAATTAATCCTTATTAATAAAACAAAGTTTAACAAGAAGTTTTTTTTATTTAACGTCAATTGGAACGGCGAAAAAACTTCTCCCCCCATAAAATATTTCAAACAATTTCTGGCAATGGGCGTAAATATCTCATTTTTTTTATCACCTTTTGTATGTGCTCTTCCATATCTTTGTGAAAAAAGTCTTCAACCACAAGTTCTACAAGTTCCACATTATTGCAAGTATTTTCCCAAGTTCTCCAAAAAACAGGCAATACCCATATACACAAATAAAACTTAAGTCGGTATTATAAATATTAATTAGTAATTAATTTTTCTTATTTCGGTGACACCACTGATTAGAAAATCGGACATCAGACCCCGGCCCGTTCATAATTCAAACCAAGCCTCGAATCACGATCTTTTATCATCGTCTTTTCCACGCCATCCGCGCCGACCACGGCTGTCTCTCTCTGACAATGACTGCTTATTGAACGGGCCGGAGTATGGGAAAAATTCCCTGATATACTATCGATACCGATCAATATATTTTTGCTATTTTTATTTGAATTCGTGATGCAGTAAAAATATAATTTTGAACGGACCAGTTATATAGAAAAACGGAATGAAGTTTTTTACCCTTCTTTTCTTTCTATCCAGGTTCATTCAGTTGCCAGACTGTAATATAACTTTTAGGCTGCAAAATGTAATTTTTTTTGGTGATGCCTTGTTATAGGTCACCCTCCACCAATGATGAACGGTTTTTAATGGATATTGAAACATATTTTGCAAATCTTAAACAGGGCAATGATATTGAAGTATTTTTGGGAGATATAAATTTTAACAAACAAAAATCTTTTTTGGCTTTTTCGCAACTGAATAAAAATATTTAAGTTTAAATTGATTGAAGCAAATATTTAATAAAATTACATATCTCAACATGTAAACTAGTCTGTCTACAGAATGTTTCGATACATAATATAAACAATATTATTTAAGCAAGTATAAGAAATTATGTCATTTACCTTAAGTTTTTATTTTTTTATTCAGTTGCGAAAGCCAAAAAAAGATTTTTGTTTGTCAATCTAAACGCAACAAATAATCTGAACTCATTTAAAAATAAATTTTAACATTGTAAATGGTAATGATTTAATAGTAAATAGGTATCTTTCTATTATGTCCTTTCTTGGTTTTGAATCTCATATTAATTCATTTACTAGAGTTACTGCGGATAGCGAGAGCTGTCTTGACCATATATTAGGAAAAAGTTGGAATTAAATAATTTAATTTACAAAACAATGGTTTTACACACTGATGTATCTGATCATTTTCCAATTTATTTAAACCTCCATATTGACCAAAATAACACTTCTTTTTGATGAAGAAAAATTTTCAAACTTGATTAAGGAAGTTGATTGGAATGATGTAATCAGCTTAAATGATTCAGAAATGGCTTACAAAAAGTTTATTGATATATTTGTCTCCCTTCGTGACAAATGTACCACCACAAAAAAAGTGATAATAAAAAAACACAAAAAAATAAAACCATGGATTACTTATGGTATTATCAACTCAATTAAACACAGAGATAAATTAAATTCGTGCATTAAGGAATAAAAATAATATTAATTTACTAAATGAATACCGTACATTTAGCGTAATATTCTTAATAAAACCATAACATCAGCAAAAAACACATATTATAGGAATCAAGTTATACAGAATAGTAGCAATATAAAAAAAATATATCAGATAATTAATGATGCTTCAAATCAAGTTTCAGATAAGGATAGTAATGATTTAAATATAACTAATTCTGAGAAAAAAAACACTTAATGATAAAGAAATGGCAAATTTTTGTAACAACTACTTTATAAATATAGGTAAAGATATTGGTGCTAAAATACCTCATCCATCATCTAGCTTAAAGTTAAATTATCCTAACCCAGTCAATTCTATGTCACTGACTCCTGTAACTAATGATGAAATTATAATACATATTAGCAGCTTAAAAAATAATTGTTCTCCCCGACTTGATGGCATATCAACAAAACTGGTTAAAAAAGTACACATGTATATCAAAGATCCATTAATTCATATTATCAATCTTATATTCTCATCTGGCAGGGTTCCCTCTGATTTTAAGGTTTCAATTGTTACGCCAATCTATAAAAATGGTACTAAAGATGACATCTCAAACTACCGACCAATTAGTCTAGTTTCCACTTTTACAAAAATGTTTGAAAAATGTCTGAAAAAGATTATATGAAAATCTTACATCAATGGGCATTTTGCATAATAATCGATTTGGTTTCATGAAGAATGTTAGCACTGCGGATGCCATGTATAAGCTTATTAGTCTAATAAAACAACAACTTGACTCTGGAAAAAAAAGTATTGCGATTTTCTTTGATCTGGCAAAGGCATTTGATACTGCGCCCCACAAACAACTGTTGGAAGCACTTGAACAATATGGAGTCAGGGGTACAGTATTGGATGTCTTTGGTAGCTATTTAAGTGATAGGAAGCAGATGGTTAAAATTAGAAATACCATTAGTGATCCCATGACCGTAGAAATAGGAGTGCCTCAAGGTACAGTACTTGGCCCTTTGCTCTTCCTTTCTTACATAAATTCATTATTAAATTTAAACACGGGTGGAACTGTAATTTGAGGGGGATACTTGGGAGTCCCAAAAACTAAAGTTATGACAGGACTGAAGAAAGTAAAAAACTGGCTGGATAAACATAAATTAACTCTTAACAACACAAAAACTGTCTATATTGCCTTTTCATTAACCGAAGCAAATCGTCCTCACTATAACTCAATTTCATTGCCTGACTACAGACTTACTATAAAAGAAACTGTATCAACAAAATATCTCGGAGTTACTATAGATAACTATCTAAAATGGTCAAAACATATTCATAATTTAACTAACAAATTGAGAAGTTTAATTCATAAATTTTATTTTATTCAAAATATATTAACTGGGGCCTTTATGATAATGTTCTATGTTCACTCTCTAATTCAGAATTACATTCTTAAAGTAATCAATTTTAAAAACAGATTATATTCAACTAGTGTCCTCTACAATGAAGATATCTTAAATGTTAGATCTTTGTATTTATTGGCCAATTGTATATTTTGCTTTAAATCTGACAAGAACTACATTGATCACTATTATTTAACCAGAAACAACACTAATCAAATGCTATCAGTTCCTTATAGAAAATGTGATGGTAATCAGAGATTTGCTGATGTTATAGCACCTAAGATCTATAATTTGCTTCCTAATGAAATTAAAAAAATTGTAAATATGAAACAATTCATCATAGAATGTCGGACGTTTATTTTTCATAATAAAAATCGCCTTATTAATGTTCTTTAGTTAATTCTGATTGTATATATTAGGTTCTTATATATCATCAATATGGCGGCGAATGATTTGTCGTGTGAAAAGTACGAGCGCAAGAAAAGTGAAAAAAGTAGCAAAGTAAATTGTTTACATTGTAAAAAAACATGTGAGATGCCTACAAAGTGCATAAAGTGTGAAGAAAATTTTCATCCTTCGTGTTTGAAACAAGCTGCGGCCAAAAAATCGGCAATTTGTGTTCATCAAGTAGCAGCCATGACACCAACAGAGGTGGATGAAGAAACCCAAAAAGACTTGGAAATAGGCTATCTGAAACGTTTAAACCTAGTACTTGAGGAAAAAAACAAAATTCTTGAGGAAAATAACGAATTACTTAGAGAAAAGGTGGAAATCCTGACGACAAACGGAAATTTATCCAATATAAAAAAAGGTAAACAAATCCCCCTCTTACGCCCACCCCCTCAGGTCACGTCACCGAAATCGATTCCTTCTCCGAAATCGATCTCTTCTCCTAGAAAACAGAAACTAGTAGTTCCTAAAAAACCAACAGAGGGCAGCACAAAATCTCATGATCGCCAACCTAAGGAAAATTCAAAATCTCAAAAGATTTTGGAGTCCGAAAGCACGGCCGCGGGACAAGAGACAGAACCAAAGTCAAATATGACAATTGATGATGACGTTTTTGAGGTTAAAACTAAAACTGATGGAAACAAATCAGAAAAACAGGAAAATAAAAATCTTCAAGATCCAATTTCCCAAAATGTGGGAGAAAGTGAATGGAAAATTGTCCAGGGCAGAAAAAAGAAGCAAAAAATTGATGTGAACTTAAGACCCGCCCCAGTTAAAGGGAAAAACGAAAATGCCATGGAACTACAAGCAGCAAATCAAAACTGTTTCTGGTTGTTTCTGACAGGGCTTGCCATCTCAACAACGCCTCTTCAGATAAAAACCTACCTAAAAAATAATGGTATTACAGACTCTACATGTGAAATTCTTAAAACCAAACAAGAAAAAAGGTACACCTCTTTTAAAGTTAGTGTACCCTTAGAAAATAAGGATATGGTTCTGGATGCAAATTTATGGCCCAAAGGTGTCTCTGTCAGTGAGTTTTTAAACTTGAAAACACTAATGTCTCAAAGGAGGCGAAATCAACAGTAAGGCCATTAAGAACTAAGGCAAAAGATGTAGCAAAAACTGTCACACTGTTACATTGTAATATATGTTCAGTAAGGAACAAAATTCATCAGCTTGAAGCGGCATTAGACGAAGATTCCTCCGATATTGTATGCCTAACGGAACATTGGTTGACCGCGGATGAGATAAATGCCTTTAGCCTTCAAAATTATAAAATTGCAGGATGCTCTGTGCGAACACAATCTCATGGTGGAGGGACTGTGATATTAGTTAGAAAAAACATTGATTTTTTATGTGTAGAAAATTTTAATATCTATAATGTTGAAAAATGTATTGAGTTTTGTGTATCTTTAATTAAGAATGTATATGTTGTTTGTATTTACAGGACACCTGGGGGTGACTTTGACACTTTCCTCTCTACACTGGAGGAAGTTATAAGTAGCATTGGCCCGGGAAAGATACTGTACTGGCAGGCGATTTTAATGTGTTATTTGGCACCGGTCAGGGAAATTGTGTCACTCTTCTTGACCTGTTGGGGACCTACGGTTTCCAACAGACAATTTTTGAGCCAACACGTGGCGATTCCTGCCTAGACAATATATTTTTAAATTTTGCAATGGAACTATCTTCAGCAAAAACTGTAAATTATCATCTTTCTGACCATTTGAGTCAAATGCTATGCTTTACTAAAAGAAATAAAGAAGTTTCATCTGAAAAAAATATTTTCCGGCCAATAACCCAAAGAGGTTTATTTAATTTTTATAATATTGTAGAGGGTTCTTCCTGGGAGTTTGTGGATCGCACGGATATCAATACTGAGGGGAAGTTTCGGGTCCTGATGGATTTGCTGGAGGGTGCATATCTGCAGTGTTTTCCTGAGAAGAAGTATAATGTGCGTACAGATCAGGGTGGCAGGGTAAGTTGGTTTGACGATGTCCTTAAGGACATGAGAGAACATCTGAATCTGTTGTATGATGTATGCAAGCAGTACAATCGGGTGAATGATTGGGAAGAGTATAAAAGATATAAAAAATATTATCGGGCCGCCATTGTGGAAGCAAGGAGGTTTGCAAATGACAGAGCTATAAACTCTTCAAGTAACCCAGGGAAGTGCATGTGGCAAATTATAAATCAAAAAAGGGTAATACAAAAAAAGGGGACCAGCACATCAATTGTCATATTCCACCACAAGAATTTAACGACTTTTTTGTGGGAATTGCCCATAACTTAATTAAAGATATGCCACATGCTACTAAAGATCCCCTGCTATACCTAAATGATATTAGTACTTCTTATGATGAGTTTAATTATCAGGAGGTCACTTTTGTACAAATGAGGGACACTATCGCTAAATTAAAAAATAAAAAAAGTGCTGACATATTCGGGTTGACAGTTGAACTTTTAAAATCAATAAAAAATATAATCTATATTCCTCTCACTAAACTTTTCAACCATTGTGTCCGAGAGTGTAACTTTCCTTTAGTCTTGAAACGGGCCTTAATAACACCAGTATTTAAAAAAGGAGACAAAGTTCTTGTCACAAATTACCGACCTATATCCTTGCTTCCGATTGTATCAAAGGTATTTGAGAAAATCATGGCAGCACAAATTGTAGAACTATTTGAGACACGCGGACTGTTTAGCAATAGACAGTTTGGTTTCCGGAGAGGTAAGAGCACCATTCTGGGGGTTCTGGATCTTTTGGAGGGGATAATGGACTCTTTTGAGAGCCGAGAGTACTTTGATGCCCTATTTTGTGACCTGAGTAAAGCATTTGACTGTGTCACACACGATCTCTTGTTAAAGAAACTGAAACTTTACAAGTTCAGTGAAAACAGCATTAAATTGACACAGTCATATCTCGATGAACGTTACCAAACTGTTCGGGTAAATGGTAGGTTGTCCGAGGCATCGCTCTTGGACATAGGTGTTCCACAGGGATCGGTGCTCGGACCCATTCTATTTCTCATTTACATTAATGACTTGCCACATAGCTGTGCGGATGCTAAGTTTGTGCTGTTTGCGGATGATACAACGGTGTCTGTGGCTGGGAGGACTGAGCGGGAGGCTGCGGATAGGCTGGATCTGGGACGTGTGGTTGTGGAGGACTGGTTTTTGTCGAACCGTCTGCTGCTGAACGCTGATAAAACGCAGAACATCATGTTTTCATTAAGAGATCTTGAGGATCACCATCCCAATTCTGTCAGATTTCTGGGGATTCATCTTGACTCCAGACTTACGTGGGAATCCCAGGTGGAGGTGGTGAGTAGCAAACTCCGAACAAGTGTTTTTGTGCTGAGAAATTTGGTAGGGTGTGTGTCACAAGAGTCGCTAAAAACTGCTTATTATGCAATATTTCATAGTGTAATGATCTATGGAATAATTGCTTGGGGAGGCTCGACACATTCTGCTAGAGTATTTGGGTTACAGAGGAGGGCGGTGAGACTTTTGACTGGGATTGGATACAGGGAGGACTGCAGGGCTGCTTTCTCGGAACTGGGCATACTGACTTTCCCCTCGGTATACATATTAGAACATTTACTTAATGTAAAACGCAGTGAAGAAGATTATAAGACTCATGAGGATGTACATAACTATGAAACCAGGAACAGACATCACCTGGTAACATCTTACTGTAGACTGGGAAAGTGTCAGAGTAGACCCGAATTCATAGGTGTAAAACTTTTTAACAAACTACCAACAGAAGTCAGGGTACTTCCTTTGGCACAATTTAAAAACAAAGTAAAAGGCTTTTTAATAAAGAAATCATTTTATAGTGCAGAGGAATATTTTGACTTGAATTTTAATTTTTTACAGTTTTAAGTGTGTATGTTCTTCATTGTACATTGTGTAGTTTTCTTTTACCTGTAGTATATAACTAATTATTATTAGAGCAACAAAAATTATATGCTGCCATTTATTTTATTTATGACTTGTGTAAGTGCTATTGTACGTTAACATTAATAAATTTTGATTTGATTTGATTTGATTTGATATGCCAGGCTATACAAATGTATAATTACATACACATGATCCTTTCATCTAGGTACCCTCTACACAAGTAAGGCAACTATTTTGTTTAGATTTAAGCATTATTAATTGTGTATTTTATTGTCCGAAAAAATAAATAAATAAATAAATAAATCCTTTATTTTTATACTTGATGTTATATGTGCTTAGATCTTTTGGCATGAAGTGAAATAATAAATGTTTTGTAAGGACAATCTGAACGTTCATGCCAGACAATTTCACTTGGTTTATGTGTGATTAAATACTTTTTAAGGTCACTCTTCTGAGCAGATTTGTGAGGACACTAGGGACATTCATATTATTCATCTGGCTTATGTTTGATCGAGTGCAGTTTGAACTGTCTCTTATTAGCAGATCTGTAAGAGCACACTGAACATTCATACCATTCAATTTCTTTTACATTTTTGTCTGGTCGTGTGCTTTTCGAGGGCACTCTTATCAATGGATTTGTAAACACAATTCGGACATTTATACCATACAATTTCATCTGGTTTTTTATGTTTGATCAAATGCCTCTTGATGTTACTCTTATCAGCTGATTTGTATGGACACTCTAAACATTTATACCATGCAATTTCATCTGGCTTATGTCTGATCGAGTGCTTTTTGAGGTGACCCTTCCAAGCTGTCTTATAGGGACACTCTGGACACTCATACCATACAATATCATCTGACTTATGTCTGATCGAATGATTGTTAAGCTCACTCTTCCGAGATGTTTTGTAAGGACAATCTGGACATTCATACCATTCATCTGGCTTATGTATCTTCAAATGCAGTTTGAGGTTACTCTTATTAGCAGATTTGAAAGGACATTCCGGACATTCATGCCATTTGATTTCATTTGGATTTTTATGTCTCAACGAATGCCTTTTGAGAACACTTCTATCAGTGGTCTGGTAAAGGCACTCTGGACATTTAAGCCATACTATTTCATTTGATTTTTGATGCCTGATCGAATGTCTTTTGACATTACTCTTATCAACTGATTTGTAAGGGCACTCCGGACATTCATGCCACACAACTTCATCTGGCTTGTGCCTGACCGAATGGTCTTTGATGCGACTCTTCCGATCCGATTTGTAAGGACAATATGGACATTTGTACCATTCATCTGGCTTATGTTTGATCAAATGTTGTCTGAGGCAACGCTGATTAGCAGATTTGAATGGACACTCTGAACAATGATACCATACAAGTTCATTTGGGCTTTTATGCCTGTTCGAGTGCCTTTTGAGGTCACTCTTTTTAGCTGATTTGAAGGGACACTCCAGGCATTTATGCACCTTAACATTTTTCAGTTGGTCACTCAGTTCATGTTTGACGATCCTAAAAAAAACCACAAGTTATTACATATATTATGCACAAAAGGACAGCATAAATTTCATTACCCAGTAAGTCTCATCGACTTACATCGCCTACCACTCTATAATAATAATAATAAAGTTTGACTTCATGTGTATAGGTGGTTGCCTAACAGAATGGCATCAAATGAATTTGAATATTCATTTATCCATTTATTATTCAAAAGAAAATATTAAGCTGATAAAGAAAATAAATACATAAAATAAATAAATAGATGTTTAACAGTTTTACCATTTTACAGATTTAAAAGCTTATTCTATAACCACAGGTAAAATACTTACATACACTTATGTCTCATGTATCTTTTAAATTTATCTAATATAATAAGGAAAACATCAACATCACAGTATTCGTTAGCTCTTTTGCACATTCTTTGTATTGGTTCATTTAATGCAAAATTAGTCTGATGAAACTCAAGGGAGAAATGATTTTGGGAATGAGTACTCCTGTACATGGGAATGTGAAAAGGTACCGTACAAAGAAGTTGAGAGGAATCTATAAAACCCCTAATCAACTTAAACAAAAAAGCCACATCCAATAATATTCGTCTTTTCTCCAATGTAGATAAGTCCAGAAGAGTCAAGATTTGATTGTATACAACCTGCTCTGAAGGAATCTTGTACTTTCTCCAAAGAATAATTATGACATCTGTAATAAGGAGACCAAACATTGCTAGCATATTCGAGAATTTATCTTATGAGTGAACAGTAAATGGCTTTAAAACAGGTAATATTTGCAATTTCTGATAAAATTTGCTTCATGAAACCAAGAAGTTTCAATTATTTATTGATAATATAGTCATAATGATATTTAAAACTTAAAATATGATTAAAATGTACTCCTAGAACTTTAACAATCGAAACATCCTCCAGATTATTCATCCCAATGGTATATTTATAGACGATTGGCTGTTTGTTTCTGAGGAACCGCATTACCTTGCATTTGTCGGTGTTAAGTTCTAAGCCATTCAATTTACACTATACAACCAATCTACTTAAATCCTTCTGAATCAATAAGCAATCATCAAAAAAAGACCTTAAGGTCATTTGCATATAACAAGATAATCTCACAATTCAAAAAGCACTTAACAATATCATTAATGTAGAACACCCAATGGTATTTTTATTTCAGAAGATAAACAGTTATTGATCTTAACTATCTGTCTACGATTCATAACAAAACTTTTAAGCCATGACAAAAATTGATGACCAATTCCTACATTGGAATATTGAATGCCTTAGAGAAGTCTGTGTATATCACATTGACCTGACATCGCTTCTCCACGGCATCCAACAGATATTCCTCAAAAGTTAATAAATTTGTAACTGTTGATCTATTAGGTATAAATCCATGTTGTTTAGTAATCAAAACCTTATTAAGTGAAGGGGAAATCTTAGATGTTACTAAAGCTTCAAAAATCTTGGCAAATATAGACATTTTAGAAATTGCTCTATAGTTCTGGACTAGAGACCTATTTCCATTTTTAAAAACAGGAGTCACATAAGATCCCTCTCTTTACTTATACTTATACTTCACATACTTACTCCTTATAGGTATACTCTTCATTGTCAATTTTAATGTCAACTTCCTCAGGTTTTATAGAATAAGTTTCACTCAAATCTTCATCATATTTTTCCTCTTTAACTTCAATATCCTTTATACAGTCTTCTTTATCAATATATAGTTTACTGTGCACCTTGTCAAGTTCTCTGGAATATAAGAGTCTCTCTTGAACTTGTTCAATACTCATTTATTTGTAATAATACAAGGAATTGCTTTTACATGTCAAAAATAATAAATGAATGTAATAACACAAATGGCTGGTTGCAGAAAGCTCAATTAAAGTTTAGAATGTTTAACGCAATGTCAAATTTGGCAGCGAGTTCCTAGATTTCTATAAGCAGCTTGTCAAATCTGAAAGCTCTGTTAAATATTCTAAACTGCAATTAAGTTTTGTGAAACCCGCTGTAAAACATACACTAGTATATAAAATGACCTAAACAAACAGTTTATTATTAACACATAACAAATAATCGTTCTAATATATTACATTACCCCTACATACTCTATAAATCTACAAACACTACAATCCAATACACAGACAAACAGTCAAGTTCACGCACCGTGTTGGGCAACACATTGAAGAACCTTATGCCCATGTATCTGGGACAATGTTTTGTCTATTCCTGGTAAAGTGGTTATGATAATCACCATGTGTATGAATAGATTGCAGGTTCTTCCTGACATAACAAAAACACAAATATATATACAGACATGGAAAGGTAAGAATATTTAAGTTAATAAAATATACTCTGCATATTTTATTGACTTAAATATACATATTTTATTAACTTAAATATACTCAAAGAATTTCTAGAAATAGAGAACACTAAAGTTTGGGATTTTCCTGGATGGCAATTCAAAAAGTCTGATGCCAACCATCTATCAGTTATTGTCATAGCATTACTCACATTAGCCTCAAGACTTGATTCTTTAGAACATGTCACAATAATAGATGAATCATCTGCATAAAGTGTACAGGGTGATCAGTTAAGGGTAGCGAGCGGCCATATCTCATAAGATATTGGTCGTATAGATTTAAGAAAAAAAAATCGTAATAAAAGTCGCCAAGAGAAATTGCTGAAAATTATTTTCGAGTTTGTCAAACGTCCGTTAGAGGGCGTAACAACCAACACCAAGTAGAAAAATGGGGTTTTTATAGAATTTTGCCTAATGAAAATATATCGATGATATCATTTTCATATTTAGTGACCATTTCCCTACACGTTTTGTCTAAAATGTTTTGTTCTATATATCAAAATAAAGCGGTGGGGAAGTTCAATTGTTTTCTCAAAGAAACCAAGATGTCTCCCGTTTCTTTTGACCAATTTTAGCAAACTTACGCTCATATGAAAGAGCATAATTTGCACTACAAAACGCTTATTTGGTTTTGAATTTTTGACTTTTGCTGGCGTCGCTAGATGGCGTTAACTGAATTAGTAGCATATTTTTTAGTTTTTTCAAAAAAAAACAAATGTAATGGTATATTCATTATTACATATTTTAAAAGGGGATAAATTTCTCTATAATTTAATGAAAATAATTTATCATCTACCTTTTTTGAACCGTTGATATTGACCAAAATATTATTTTATTTTATTAAAAAATGGCACGCCACTGCTTTTTGTCAAAATAAAAATCATTTTCGTAATCACTTATTAGTTGCTAACAAAAAGAACCTCTTGACTTTTTTTCGTTAGACGAACGATTTTGGATTGAAAAAATAAGATGTTTAACAATGATAACTATAAGGTTCAAAATTATTTTTAAATATTACATCTCACAATAATAAAATTATTACCTATTATTTTTATCATTAATAATCATTTAATTGGCGAGAGAATGCTTTAGTTCATAATTTATTATTAATAATTATTATCATTTCATAAATTAAATTAAAAATCAAACTTAACTAACATCGCATTTAAGCGAAGCAGGCCATGATCTACGTTAAGAAACAAAACACCAAATTGTCAGTCACGTTGATATTCATTTTAATAGTTCCTGCTATTAACATCTAATTTAATGTTATTCGAGAATGGTTTTTCATCGTTTAGCCTTATGTTTAAGGCAACATGGCCAAGTGCAACCAACTCCAACTTTGAAAAGAAATCGTAGAGTAAGAAGAGAAGATAACATTATAAATGTGTTGGCTTATATTCATGCAGACCCCCATTTAAGCATAAGAGAGATCTCCAGAGATTTAGGAATATCCTATGACTCAGTGCAAAAAAGATTAATGGATTTTAAAATGCATCCATATCACATCGTGATTCATCAAGCCCTAAATGACACTGACTTTGAACGTAGGCTCAATTACTGCTACTGGCTTAGAGACTTCATTAAGGAAAACTATCATATTTTGTCACAAATATTGTGGACAGACGAAGCATCGTTTTGCAGTAATGGCAGGGTAAATCTTCATAACGTGCATTACTGGTCGGACACTAATCCACACTGGTTACGTGAAGATTATCAGCAGGGTCGATGGAGCGTCAACGTCTGGTGCGGTGTTATTAATGGTGCTATTATCGCTCCGCACATCTTTAATGGCAATCTAACCGGTGACATGTATTTGAACTTTTTATTTAACGATTTACCAGGACTCTTAGAAAATGTGCCTTTACAAGTAAGAAGAAACATGTGGTTTCAACAAGACGGATGCCCGGCATATTATTCACGAAATGTGCAAGATTTTTTGAACTGGCATTTTCCTAACCATTGGACTGGTAGAGGCAGTCTATTTTTCTGGCCACCACGGTCCCCCGATTTAACCTGCCTTGATTTTTATCTGTGGGCCGAATAAAGGATTTGATGTATAAAACTCGACCAACTACTCGAGAAGACATGATAGTCCGAATTCAAAACGCCATAAATATTATACCAAGAGCGGAAATTGAGACAGCTGTCAACTCCACCCAGAAGAGATTGGACCAGTGCATTCAAAATAATGGGCAACATTTTGAACATTTACAACAAAACTATTAATTTATTTTTAACGTTTATTTTTAAAGTTCCATGTTCTTGTTTTTAGTGTTATTGCTCCTGCTGTTGTTGGACAGTTTTATTAAGATTTTTCATTGTTAAACATCTTATTTTTTCAATCCAAAACCGTTCGTCTAATGAAAAAAGTCAAGAGGTTCTTTTGTTAGCAACTAATACTAATAATACAAAAATGATTTTTATTTTGACAAAAAGCAGTGGCGTGCCATTTTTTAATAAAATAAAATAATATTTTCGTCAATATCAACGGTTCAAAAAAAGGTAGATGATAAATTATTTTCATTAAATTATAGGAAAATTTATCCCCTTTTAAAATATGTAAAAATGAATATACCATTACATTTGTTTTTTTTTGGAAAAAACTAAAAAATATGCTACTAATTCAGTTAACGCCATCTAGCGACGCCAGCAAAATTCAAAACCAAATAAGCGTTTTGTAGTGCAAATTATGCTCTTTCATATGACCCTAAGTTTGCTAAAATCGGTCAAAAGAAACGGGAGACGTCTTGGTTTGTTTGAAAAAACAATTGAACTTCCCCCACCACTTTATTTTGATATATAGAACAAAACATTTTAGACAAAAAGTGTAGGGAAATGGTCACTAAATATGAAAATGATATCATCGATATATTTTCATTAGGCAAAATTCTATAAAAACCCGATTTTTCTACTTGGTGTTGGTTGTTACGCCCTCTAGCGGACGTTTGACAAACTCGAAAATAATTTTCAGCAATTTCTCTTGGCGACTTTTATTATGATTTTTTTTTCTCAAATCTATACGACCAATATCTTATGAGATATGGCCGCTCGCTACCCTTAACTGATCACCCTGTACATTTAGAAGAATGCAGACAATAAAACAAACTTTTCAGAGATAATAAACAGCAGAGGACCCAGAATGGATCCCTGGGGTACACCACGCTTCCCAAACCAATAGTCAGATCATTTGCACCGAGCTCCATATACTGCCATCGACCCTCCAAGTAGCAGCTCAGAAATTTTAGAGGTAGTTCCCTCACCCAAGTGGTTGACGATGCCATCAACAATCTTATGCACCGCCATGATTATAGAATGATCCTGTCTGAATCCAAATCGATGTCTGTTTAGTAGTCTGTCCTTCGAAATTACCACAAAACTCTTTGCAAAGTATGAAGAGTTACCAGGTTGTCCTTTTAGGAATGTTGACACCAATATAAATTTTACATAAGCTTCTTCTTTTGCAGTTAATAAAGCAAGCTTTAACTGCCCATCAACAATAAATTACTGTCATAGAAATTTGTAAATATTCCAAGATATCCTTCCTTCTCAGAACCAGACAATACCAAATACTGTTGTAAATTTAAATTGCTATTGGGATTTCTTTCCCGTATATCAATAAATCACTCATTAAATACAAATTTAAAGGTTAAGTCTCAATACACAAACAAAAATTTTAATACTAATCTATGCTTCTTCGATGTAAAAAATACTTACTCAATAGAAATATTCTCTTCATTATCAGTTTTAAAATCGATTTTTTCCAGTTTTATAGAATATGAGTCATTGAAATACTCCTCATCATATGTTTCCTCTTTAACGTCAACATTCTCTGCAGGATTTTCTTTTTTAATAGATGGTTTCCTGTGAGCCTCGTCAAGTTCTCTAAAATATAAAACTCTTACCTTTTACTTGTAATTAAAATTAAAGATAAACATGTAAAAAATGCAATATTTTAATTAAGTAGATACTAGAAAAGAAAGACTACAAATTACAGAACTAGATATCAAACAAAATTAAAAATAATATTCTGGACAGTATGTCCTCGTCCAGTTTATCACTGTGAGAGACCTTCTTGGCACACTCAGAATTAAATTATCAAAATCCTCCTGAGGTATGGCAATCCAAGCAGCATTAACACAACAAACAGTTGTTCTTGGTTCTGGAATAAAGGGTTTTCATGCAAAACTCTCCTTTGTAGCATATCCCATGCGTGCTCTATTGGATTTAGGTCTGTCGATTTGGCAGGCCATGGCAAAATAGTGATACGTTTGTCAAAGTCAAAATATGCTTTATTGTCTAAAGTAAAATACTCAATGACAAAGCTATAAAAATAAATAAGTAAATAAATGGACAGACAGAATTTGATCTGTTTAAATATACAACATTAATATAAAAAAGCACAGAATATCAAAAACTTAAAAAAAAAATATCAAGTGAATCAAAACAATGATTATCAGTCCTAATACATAACAACATAATACACAAGATTAAAAATTCAATAAACAGATTCATCCATACTATATCCAATCCAACAAGTAAAACAAATAAAAAAGAAACTAAAATAACATACTTAATACACTTAATATATGCAAGTCCCAATATATAATTATAAGTACAAAATATACATACACTGTCATAAAAAGCATTAATTAAAGTTCTTAGATAGAAATTCTTCAGCACTGTAAAAAGCCTCAGAGATCATTAGATTCTTAACCTTAATTCTAAACAATCTGTAATTACTGATACTTCGAATACTGACTGGTAGGTTATTAAACATCTTTATCGAAGTATAAAAAATAGAGTTCTTAGTTACAACTGATAAAGGTATAGGTTAGGTTAAGTTAAAAGTGAGTGAATCAAACCGACCCTCCACTGGTATAGGTAGACCAATAATGAAAGAGCTGCGGGTGCCCACCAAAACCCTAGTATGAATTCTGTCCAAATACTTTCTGTGCATCAGGCATACTGATTCGAATATAAACAGTCCAGCTAAAATCAGAATTTGTTTTAATTTAAATAAAGTCATGCATTAAAATAAAGTCTGGTCTAACAAGTCTTGCATGGGGTAAGACAACTGGTGGAAGGATCTCTTCCATATATCGAGCTTTGAAAAAATGTTCAACCAAAACAAGATTCTTTCTTCTGCTGAGTCACATTCCCACCCATCATTGTGCCACCTCCATAACTGTGGACTTCTTGCACATTTTTAAAAACTGTAGTCCAGGTTCCCTACATATCTTTCAGTCTTCTTGAATTTGGGTGCAACCCAAACAGAGATTCATTTGTAAAAAGAACAGAAAACCAACTCATACGAATAGATTTTTAAATTTTAGCTCTCCATCACGCATCTCAAAAACAATCTGTCATCAATTATTTGGACTTTAGGGCCTTGTCAATATGTTATTTTTTTTGTTTATTAAGCAATACACTATGGAACAACAAAGTTCCAAATGGTATAATATGTCATCGAGTATGTCACATTAGGTATATAAATACATGTCTACATCTTAAAATAAAATAATATACAAAGGCACTAACACAAAAATTTAAAATTTGATATAAAACGAAACGAAATTGATATAAGATTAACAAACAACAATTGGAAGCATACATACAATAGAGAACATGGAAAAGTTTATTTAAATTTAATCAGCCTTTTTATCTCTAGAATTTAGTTATACAAATTCAATTCCGGAAGAAACAGAAAAACTGACTGAAAATTTAAAATCAGACTTTATAATAATCCCAGACCTAAACCAGTATTGGATATTCAACCATTAAGTGGTGCAGTTTTACATTTAATTCAAGGTACTACAGATAAAATAGCAAGAATTCTGCGGAGATCCAACATTCGCACAATCTTTAGTAAATACAAAAAGACTGAGCAATGCTTAAGGGCAACAAAAGATGTACTTCCTATGCAATCAGAAGGAGTTAATGAAATTCCTTGTTACTGCGGTAAAGTGTATATAGGTGAAACTAGATGGTCTGTGGCTACTACATTTAAAGAACATGAAAGACATATAAGTACGAAACAAATTGTTTAGTCCCCTGTCTCAGAACACCAGCACAGTTCTCAGAAGAATTAGGAAGCAACCTAATTTTTTTTATAATTATAGTTGTATGAACAATCTTTGAAACTACTCAAAGTATATATTGCTACACTCTTAAAAGTTCAACAACATAAAATGCAAAATCTCTTAATTATAAACACACACAACTTACTCAACAGGATAAAATGTGCTGTTCTGTTTACTTTCTATTCCTAAAGAAGTATCCATCAAACTTTGACTACCTAACATGTTTCTCTTGTTAACTATTAGTCCCACTGAATCATAAATTTAATATTATAATATCCTATTAGAGAAGTCTGGTATAATCCCTAGGAGTAATGGGTTATTGTAGAATGTTTACTTTTACGAAAAGAGATAGGGAACAATTAAAAAAACAGATATACTTCTTATTTTTCAGACTAACTTATCTTTAGAAGTGGCAAATATTTCACGAACTGTAATTTTATCACTGATATATTAATATCACGAATCACGTCTGCTACCAACTACATAAAAAAATCGTGACGTTATAACGGTGGCTATTACGCTACTTTCAGTAGATGTACGCTTAAAGTGGAAAATCCTATGCCACCATAAGATTTACATGGGCTGCAGACGACATCGTGGCTTATGGGATGGATAGTTTCATTTTTATGTTATTCCGTGATTTATTGGGATATTAATAACAGTTTTTGTTTTTGCAGTATCATTCTAAATAGTGAAGTGAAAAAACAGCAGTAACGGGATTAGGGGTTTCAATGGCGGCTTGTTACTAACAAATGTATATACCCTGACCCTATTCTAACAAGTTGTTAGGGTGTTTGTTTATTAATTCTAATTTTTTATTATATCAGTAGTAGAAGTTTGCTTAATTTTTTTGTCATAAATATTTTTGTTTTTTTTATTTTTACTTTATGAAGTTTCCGTATTTTCGTTATTAATAAGAGTTATGTATGGACTGAGTGAGGTGTTAAAATTAAAAAGTATATATTTTTTTTATTCTTAATATTATGCAAATTTTTATTTGCGGAATTTATCGGTTTGACGCACACCTTAATCCTCTTTCAAATTTGTACCCTTTAACATTGATATTAATAAAAAACAATTACGATTGGTCTCAGTGATGTTATATGAACGCGGAGTTTTATTTACGTGGTCCTTAACCCAACACAGTATTTAGAAGCCGTTATCACATCACGGTTTTAAATCACTGATATAAAAAAGTAAGGATATATATCATCAAAAATCACCATATCGCTCATCTCTACTTTTCTTACATATTGGCATTGCCATGTTGACAATTGACATCTGGAAAAACCATCGAGATACAACTTTAAAGAGAATTTAATAAAGCTGTTATGTTTTTAGCACGGATAGTTGTCCATTTGTCAAAAAGCTTTCCGTCCAGGGCTTAGTTAGAGATGGGGCGCCTTCCCCAGATGAATTACATTTTATTCCAGTTTGGAGAGGTTATTGGTAGCGTTGTTTACTTACTCAAACAACAATCGGTGGGATGTCCAGATGGGGAGCTCTAAGCTACCGATTTTTACAAATATTTTTTTAAATTGCTTCTTCTTGTTTCTAATTTCTGAAATGCAACTTGCCTTCCACTAGATGCCCACTGAGAGTACTACTGGTAACAAGGGGTGACCTTTTCTTTCGAGAAATCCTCTCACTCCTTCCTACTTCCGCCTCATGACGGCTATTACGCTAATATTCTATGTAGAACTGGGCATACGAACAGGATGTAATGGAAAAACAACTAGGCATCACACGTTTACAGCGTCTCCTCCCTTTCTAGCTGGGTCGAAACAAAACGTAAAGCCAAACACGTGGAACTAATTATGTAAAAAAAAAAACAGTAAAAACGTAGAGGTCTGCCCTCCACGAGACGTTTCGAAAGAGTGTCAACTTCAAAGAGAAACATTAATTCATACAAATTAAACATATAATCATGAGTGAAGATAAGAACAGTTACGCCCAAAAAGTCAAAGCATCTGAAAAATGTGTTACCGGAATCTTCGAATCTGCATATGCGCAAATAAAGATAGGAAACAATTAAAAAAACAGATATACTTCTTATTTTTCAGCCCAGTAACTTTTCTATGAATGAAACACAAATTAAAATGTCTCTAAAGAACGAATTTCCAAACTTTAAAACAGTTTTCACTGGATAGCAGGCTTTTTATAATTTAGGCGTATAGCCATTATCGTTAAATTCTTTTTTGTGTCCAACATAATAATTATGAATGTATTATAAATATCTCTCTCTGTAAATATATTTTGTAATTCGAGGGTTCACTTTCGGAATTTCTGAGTAACATTGAGCCCATATTTTCGTAATAGCAGAAATTCATGTATCAAACAGACTCACTAAATACTTCGACTAAATTTTAGCAATCAGTTTGGTCTATGAAATAGGGAAGGTTTGGTTTACATTTCTTCGAACATTGTCAATTGCAAGATAATTTATTATGTACGTAAATGTCATTTCTGTTCTTCTTCTTTTCCAAATTCCGGTAATTTTTCTGTTAAACGGCTTCACTATTTTTATATAGCGTTTCTGACATATAAGCGGCATAAATATATGAAATTAACTATGGACACTTTTATTGCATAGACAAATTAGACCGTTACCAGCAGGGGCGGGAAGGCACTGGAGATTGGTACTGAATTAGCATTAAGTTAGGCGTTGTAGGTATAACAGCAACATCAGGAGCGCGAAGGTGCGAAGTAGATTGGTACCGGGTTAGCATCAAGCTAGGTGTCGTAGGAATCATCGTTAAAGCCCTAACAAAAAGCCAAACAACAGCCAAGTGCATCACTGGCGGAAGTCTAACATGTTACGCTTCTGTTAGTAATGCACTTCGCTGTTGTTAGGATTGACCGCCTTTTGTGTCTGTCTACGGTACCTAACCTAGTGCTAATTCAAATAACGCCTTTGCTCTGTTGCTTGTACCGATCCACTTTATTTTTCTTTAGAGCATAAATTTATATATATATATATATATATATATATATATATATATATATATATATATATCTATTTATTTATAAATTTATTTCAATTATATAGTTTTTTTTATCTTGAAGTATGTAATACAACACTTTTTTGATAACATGTTTTTTTCTTAAATGAATTAAAAAAGAGGATTGAAAGTAATGTAGGAGGAGATTAAATACACATGCAATGTTTATATGTAAAGCTTTATTTCTTAGAACTCAGGGTGGTATCACAGATTACAACAATAAGCCTATTCGAACTATTAACTTGATGAATTTCACCTTGTCTGATTGCTCTGCATCTTAGATAAGATGGAACTCTAATATTTAAAGGTTTGTGGATTAAGCAACACATATCTAGAAATCTCGTCTCACCAATATTAAGTTTCCACAACATGTTGAATAGCATAGTCCCTTGCAACAAACATACTATGTACATGAGTTCTGGATTTTGTGTATCTTATATTTATTATAATTTGTTAAATATGGAGCATATACTAGATTTAAATATTCAGTAGTTGAGAAAACCAATTATTCTGTAAGCATCTTTTTAGCTTTATTTGGCAATGTATTTTTTAACTCATAAAGAGATTTTTAATCCTAGATAAGATTCCTTAGAAGCTTTGTTGGCATGGTTGTTACATGTGAACTTTCTGTCTATGTAAAGGCAAAGACTTTAGACATCCTCTTGCCATTGAGTAGGGATGTTATTCATTGAGATGCTTACGTTAGTGCAAGATCCAATTCAGATCAACAATATAGCTTTCTAGGGTTGATAATAAGAGAATTGCTAGAAGCTCACTCACCTATCCTGCTTAGATCTGTCGGCAGTGCTGACAAGTCCTTGATGATGTCTATAGTTATAAAAAAAAATTATTTCAAAATGCTTTTACCTGTTGAAAAACTTAATAATTTTTGTAGCATAAATAGCCTCTTTTTTTTTCATATCTCAGACTATAATATTGGTCTATTAGCATTTAACCTAATAAACACTGGTTCATAGTTAATATATATATATATATAGGTTATAGGTAGTAGGGCAATTTTTGTTGTTTAATTATTATAATCACTTTAAATGGGCGTAGTAACACTAGTCACGTTCAATTGTCTTATCATAAAGCTTTTATGAGCCATAAATTTATTCTTATTCTGGTAAATCAAACTATTGACCGAATTACCAAGATAAGCTTTTAAATCCATAACAATTATTCTTTAAAAACTAAAGTTATAACCATTTTTGCATTTTTTTTTTAATTTATATATTTAATTATTTTTTCACACTAGTTTACAATTATTTTCAGTTAGGCCCTAAAAACTTCTACCCATAGATGAAGAAAATGTTTCTTAGGACGCTGACCACTTTAAAATGTCGAACTTCCCCTCCTGGAGAATCCACCATTGAAACTAACATACCTGACATTGTAAAAGATGAAATCAAAGAAAATGAAATAACTGAATGTTATTCTATTAAAACCGATTCAGTTTTAATTAAACAATTATCTAGGAAAGGAGATTTATTAAAGTAAGTCAAAACTATTTGATTAAGGGTTAAATATAGGTCAAAAGCTTTTCTTTTCTTAATAACAACACAACTGTACATCACATTTATACTTACAACCGTTGTAAAAGCACTTACCCAAACCAACACCTCATGTGCAGAAGGTTTTACTATTATCAATATAATTTTGTATAATTATAAAATTTACAGTTAAACAATTAATCTCAAAAACATTCAAGTTAAAGACAATATATATTATTTGCATTTGCTGTTAAATTGTTTGATATTGAGCATGGTTATTATTTCTAGAGGCATCTTTAGGGCAAGGTAGGTTAAAGATCTCAAGTTTTTATAAAGAAGTGGTTAGAATTTTAAAACTTCGATTTCAAAAGATTCAAATCAAAATTAAAGGATGAAGGAACAAATAGGCTAAGTCAGTTTTTCTCAAAATTGTGGTAACGGCGCCTAATTATGCTTACCAAATGGGAATAATTAAGCTAAGTCAGCAGAAAACCCAGTATGTGTATTCGGTATACAGGGAATATAAATTATATTCAGAGGTGTAAAAAAGTGACTTGCCTTCAAGTAAAAGCTGTTTTAAATGGCAGCAAAAGAGCATTGGTACTTTTTGTAATTTGCATAGATAAGTAACTTAATCACTTGTGTTAAAATAATTTTTGAAAGGCAAATAATCTGTCTTCCATGGTGTGAATGGAATGTTTTTCCTGATATTTAACCCCTTACTGAATGCGGAGTAATGAACAAACAAAAAGTTTTAAAAGATACCTCTATTTTGACAAAAGTCCTAGAAACAACTATTTGGAAAATTGTGAATAACCCTATAGTAGAGATAAAAATAAGAAAGGAGAATTGTAACTTTTCTAAGTTAGATCGAAGTGATGAAGAAGTAATACAGCACAAAATTTTCGAGCTTTACACAGAAGAAAATGGGCCCACATAGGATAATTTACTACAGAAACTTGAAAAAGATGAAACTCGAATTAAATGTGGTCAAATTACTATGTGGAAATGTATTAAGCAAATTGGTTTTAAATTAAAAAAAATATATATTAGAGAACAATGTATAATCAAATTCAAAAATATTAAAAAATGTATATTGCTTTTTTTAGACACCCTGTGTACATTAAAATATAACAATGTAAAACGGCCTTTACTTCCGGATTTAGTTAGTTAGTTAAATTATTATTACAAGTTAAAACGGATCGTAAAGTAAGTAAATCTAACTGGAAAAAAGTAATTGCTGCTTCAGTTTCCTTAAATATTGCTGCGCTGTTCTTCTGCAAGCAGCAAGGTGGAAAGAAGGCGGTGGGTTTTTCCTTTAGACTTGGGCGAAACTTGCAATATCAATCAGACAAAACTGCATTCGTGTAATTCTCTTGCAATTGCAAGAGACTTGCACAATTTTCTTAAAAGGCCGTTTTGCATGCTGCAAGACTTGAAGGCAAGTCTTGCAGCAAGAGGTTGCACTTGCAAGTTGTTTTACAAGCAGCAATTGTGTTTCAATTGCACTATGTAGCCAACTTTTGGAAATTAAATTAACTTCCAGATTTCAGCCTACTAATCGTTTACAGTTGACAGCTTACTTAAACTTGTGGTGCGAGTTAAATTATTATTACAAGTTAAAATGGATCGTAAAATAAGTAAATCCAACAGGAAAAAAGTAATTGCTGCTTCAGTTTTCGTAAATATTGCTGCTGCTGTTCTACAAACCAGTAAGGTGAAAAGAAGACAAAGAAGGCGCTGGGTTTTTCCGTCAGACTTGCGTGAAATGCACGTAAAAACGGCCTTTGAGGCCGTTTTAAATACTGCAAACTTATTATTACTTGCAAGTTGCAATAGTCTTGAACAAAAGTATGCGCAGTTTGAAAGAAGGTACAAATGTCTTGCCACTGCGCATGCTTTTGTTCAAGATTATTGCAACTTGCAAGAAAGAATTGCAGCATGTAAAACGGCTTTTAAACTGCGCATGCCCACGTTCAAGACTATTGCATATTGCAAGAAGAATTGCAGCATGGAAAACGGCTTTTAAGTCCGTTTTATATGCTGCAATTTTTTCTTGCAAGTTGCAATAGACTTAAACAAAAGCATGCGCAGTGGCAAGACATTTGTACCTTTTGTCAAATTGCGCATGCCTTTGTTCAAGACTATTGCATATTGCAAAGAAGAATTGCAGCATGTAAAACGGCCTTTAAGTAAATTTTCCCCCAGACTTGCACCAAACTTGCAATAACAATCGGACAGAACCGTATCCGTGCAATTCTCTTGCAATTGCAAGAGACTTGCACGATTTTGTCAAACTGCGCATTCCCACGTTCAAGACTATTGCATATTGCAAGAATTGCATAACAATACATAATAATTTGATTAATTATTAATCAACAAATTAGCATAACGCTAGGTTCCACAGATAACTATAGCCAAAATGGTCAAAGCCAAAAAGCAAACCAAAGAGAACTGCAATAGCGTTCTCGAATAGTAATTTTAGTGCACAAGCAGTGCATTTTTAGCTTTTTTATCCTATAGTAATAAAATCGGATAAAAATACACTCAGGGCGCCCTGTTTCCCGATTGTACCAATTGTATACGTCACTAGCGATTTAAGCCCCAATGGCGAAACTACTCAATTCGTGGCCTACTAAATCAACAAGCCGGAATGCAGCTTCAGCTATGAATGTCTGTATTTTAATTTTATTTGGCATATATTACTCCAGCAAAAAATGGGACATTTGCCTGTCCCATCAAAAATTCTGGGAACGCGGGGCATTGGGACGGTCCCGTTAAAAACGTGACCTCTGGTAGACTTACCCTTAATATTTACAAGATCACTAAACATGAACAATAAAATGCAGTACACATAATCAACGTAAGATGAGCAATAGAATGCTTTACTATTCGGTACTATTTTGTTTTTATATTTTTTAGTGTTTATTCATTTTGTCTATTATATGTAATAACCTTGTGTTGTTTTTCTAGGAAGGCCAAACATAAACTGACACCCAAATTGAAAAATAAAGTCAAGCTGCATAAATGTCCAGAGTGTTCTTATCAATCAACTAGAAAGAGTAAGATGAAACAACATTTGATTAGGCTTCACCCAGATAACATTGTACGGTATGAATGTCCGGAGTGTCCTCTCAGATCCTCTCACAAGAGTGCGTTCAAAAAGCATTTGATCAGGCACAAGAAACCAAATAAAATTGAATGGAACAAATGCCCAGAATGTCTTTAAATCAATTCAGAAGGGTCAACTCAAAAGGCATTCAATCAAGCACAAAAAGCCAGATGAAATTGTATGGTATGAATGTTCAGAATGCCCTTACAAATCATCCAAGAAGAGTTATCTCAAACAGCATTCGAACAGACACACAAGACAGATGAAAAACTGTGGTATAAATGTCCAGAATGCCCGTACAAATCAGCTAATAAGAGTTACCTCGGTAAGCAATTTATGAAGCATAAAAATCCAAATGAAATTGTGTGGTATAAATGTCCAAAATGTCATTACCAATCGGCTAATAAGAGTGGCCTCAAAAAACATTCAGTCAGACATAAAGAGCCAAACGAAATTGTATGGTATAAATGTCCAGAGTGTGCTTATCAAGCGGCTAATAAGAGTAACCTCAAAAAGCACTTGGCCATACAAAAAAATCCAGATAAAATTGTATGGTACATATGTCCAGATTACCTTTACCAATCAGCTTTTAAAAATCTCCTCAAAAGGCATTCAGTGAAACATAAAAAGCCAAATGAAATTCTATGGTATAAGTGTATAGAGTGCCGTTTTTCGATCAGCCAATAAGCATATCCTTCAACGGCATTCGATCAGGCACAAGAAACCAAATGAAATTGTAAGGTTTAAATGTTCATTGTGCTGTTTTAGAGCCAAACGGAAAGGTAGTTTAAAACAGCATCAGCTGAGACATGAAAGCACGGCTGATAATTGGTACTTCTGTTTCTCTTGTCCTTATAAAAGTGTCGACAAATCTTGCTTAGCAGATCACCTCATGAAACATAAAAGTGACGACCAAATTGTTTGGTTGAACTGCACAAAATGTTCATTTAAGACCAAATATAGATCATCTATGAGAAGGCATCGAATGAATCACGAAGGTAAAAGGGTTGTTCGAATTGATTTGATTGCACAGAATGTTCGTTTAGGACCAAGCATAGTTCATCTATGAGAAGGCATTGGAACAATCACAAAGATAAAAGTGATCATATCGAATAGTTTAACTGCACACTGGTGACAAAGAAAAATGATTTAAGCTACCTTTATAGCAGAAACTTGGATTTTCTGAGCTACCCAAGGCCAACATACAGTGATGGAAACTATACCTTACGAAAATCTGAACCCTTTTCGAATATTATAATCATCACATTAAATAACCTTATTAAGTTTAAAAAATATTTTATTCATTACATAATTCGAAGAACACAACATTTTTAAAGGGCAAATTAATTGGAAATGTATTTTTGAATCAACATTTTCTAACAACTTATAAGTTTTTGTCTCAATCGAGTACCTAGCATTTAGTTTGATATCCATTGGTTTCAATTACTTTTACCCCCTCCCTGTATTGTAAGCAACCTATTTTGACACTGCTTTGACAGATGTAAGTGAAAGTTACTCAACAAGGTATTGGTTACCCTTAACGACAGGATGTAAGTCAACTTACAGCCCTAGGGAAACAATAATCTAAAATTATTATAAGTAGCTTTAATTTTTGATTTCATGAACATATTACAAAAATCCAGTGAAATTAATCGAAATGAATAGTAATGGTACAATTATTCACATTATTAACAAAATTTGGAAACCCGTTTTCTCGTTTCTTCTGGATGTGTATTACATTTTCTGACTCCACAGATCCTTCATTTCTAACCAATGTTTCTGTCACTGTTGAAGCACTGCAAGAGACTTCTGGCAGGGTCTTATTGTATAAAATTTTATTCGCTACTTTTTATTATTGAGGCTCTCAGCTACGTAACTTTCACCATGTCGCTTGATAGCTAATACATCAACTCCAGTATTTGCTAATAAAGTTGCTGACGTTCTTCTGAAAGAGTGTCCTGTATACATTTTGAAGTTCTCAAACTTTAGAAAGTTCGCAATTTTACTTGGAATTGACGAAAACGTATTTTCCCCGACAGGCTGGTTTAAGCACTTACCATTCTGATATCGCATAAAGAAGCGCGGCTAATAGTCGTCATGTGGGATCTTGTATCAATGTACTTTTGAATTATTTTGAAAGGACAAACCTGAGTGTCGTCACTTTAAATCACTGTAAATGTACGTGACATTCCATTTTTGGAGTCAGGAATGGTCACAATTATGACTTATTTTAACATTATCCATTTTTATTTCACAGAGTTCATTAGAACGGCACGCCCCAGCAACTCCCATTACCATGACGACCTTCATCAATAAGTATATATCATCGGGGCTTCAAGCATGAACTTATTCACATCTTCTCTGTTAAACACATAAGATTTTTTTGGGTCTATAACCATAATTTTTTCTTTTCAAAAATGCTCGAATTTTTGGATACTTAGAAATATCTATATTTTCCTCTATAAAAAGGGTGGACTTCAACATCGAATACTCACACCATAAGCTTGATGACGACTTCAATATAGCACTTTTTTCGTAGAAATACGTCAAAAACAAGATTTCTGAGACTGCAGTAGCCGTCTTGCTTTGGCACCAATTCTTTAAGGATTTATATGCTGCTTCATACCTTCGATTTTTTTCGGTACTAGAGATAAACAAGCAATATTCGCTGATTCTTCTATGTCTGAAACATCCATTTTGTCCACACAGAATCAAACAATTCAACTTCCTACAACTTTTCACTATCAATGTATATGATAATGAAAATCCAAAAATATATCCAGCATTTTCTTGTAAACATACAATACAGGGAGGGGGAAAAATGTTATATACTATATGGGATGTAAGTACATTAACCAGTCTTCCACTTTTTTGCCAGCTCTCGCTATCGCTCGGGCGCAAACTCGTCCACGACTGGTAAATGTTACTTACATCCATTATAGTATAAATAACTATTAAACACAACCTAGGCATGGACTGTATTAGACATCTACAAATTTCTGGTGGATTGCTGTTCCAAGCTTCTCTCATACCCTCGAATACTTCGTCGAAATTTTGGAAAGTTCTTGAACCTAATTTCCTTTTAACTATCATCTAACGATTTTCTATTGGGTTAAGATCTGGACTAAAAGATGGCCATTGTTAAACATCTACATGATTATCCTGAAGCCAGACAGGCACCCTCCTAGCAGAGTGCTTTGGATGATTATTGTGTTGGATTTTTCAAAGCACTGATAAATTGTCTTCTGCATATGGTTGCATAACGTTTTCCAGTATGTTGATGTATTCATACTGATCTATAAGTACCAGTTATTCTATAAAGAGGGCCAATACCATTCCAAGAGAAGCAGCCTTATACCATGATACAACCACCACCAAATTTCACTGTTTTCATCAGCGGCGGATTTACCATTACGCTTACTATGCTTAAGCGTAGGGCCCCCAAACTGGAAAGGGCCCCCTCGAGTTTGTGGATATCGATAATTGTGATATAAAAAAAAACTTAGTAAGTGTGTTTTAAATACGTACATATGTATACATATTATTAGTTTGAAGTACATTTAACTATTGATTCTAACGCTTTTTATTTCTTATTTGGATCCGACGCCGTATATCGTATCGTATGTCTATAAAAGTATAAATTTATAAAAGTGTCTGTCTAGTTTATGATACATTGCATAGATTGTAGGTAAGTAAAGATATAAGCGTAAGGCCCCCGAAATTGTATATCCGCCACTAGTTTTCATGGTATTGCTCGGGTCAAATTCTTTATTCGGGGGACGTCAAACAAAACGTTTTCCATCAGAACCAAATTTATTTACCTTGGATTCATCTGATCAGAGTATCTGCTTCCATTTTTGGACGTTTCAAGGAAGGTGATTTCTAGCAAATTCCAAACGGCTGCTTCGATTCACTTGTGAGGCTGCCAAAAAGTTGTGCTTCGTTTAAACGATTACGAAAACTTCGAACACTAAATTTCCTTAGATTTTCAACAAAAATTTCTTTCCAAATATCACCTGCTGATTTGTAAGGGTCTGCCTTAGAAATGCGAACAATTCGACGATCTGTTTCCATACTCGTTTTTCTGGGACGTCGCTTCTTAGGAACAGTTCTTAATGAATCCTAACATGATGAACAGCGTTATAAACACCGACATTTTGGAACAATTAACCATTTCTGCAATATTTTGATACAAATAGCCTTTCCTATGAAGATTAACATTAAATTATTGACAGGAACGGAAGTCAACAATCCACTAAAGCTCTATGGTAACGACTGTCAATTTTTAAAAAAGCCTTCTTGTTAGAAAATGATGATTCAGAAATACCTTTCCAATTACTTTGCCGCTTAAAAATGTAGTGTTCTTCGAATTTTGTAATGAATATCTTTTAAACTTAATAAGGTTGTTTAATGCGATAATAATAGATGTACACCCTAACCAATTTTCATAAGATATCGTTTCCAATTAGTTTGTCGTCACTGTATCCCATATTTCAAGAATGTTAAATGTAAATATTTAAATAAAAATATATTTTTATCTTTATTTTATATTGAACTGAAAAAAAAAACTTCTTGGATAATGTTTTTATTTCAACAATAATGTTTCGTATAAAATGAAATTATAAAACATACAATAAATGCGAAGTATATTGTTACGTTATCACTGTCACTAATAGTAAAAAGTTAAATCGAATAAAAAGAACAACATAAATAATAAATAAATTAAGCAACATATATATACAATAATTTACATAGTTATAATGACACTAAAGTAAAAATGAACAGAGTGGTCATTTTAATTTGTCCACATTTTAATCCGCTATAATTTCCTCGTTTTTCAAGATATCAAGATGACTATAAAAAAATAGATAACAAGACAATGACATTTGCATCATCATCACCAAAAGTAACTGAAACAAAAATTATTCATCCAAAAATTTAAAATCAATGGTAAATTAGTCCCATTTAACCTAAAATGCATGAATTAATTAATTTTTTACACTAAAAATTATGTATATTGGTCTAAGAGCTATTATAATCCTCTCCTATTTACTTTTGGTGACGACAGTAGGAACCTGTAAAGAACTCACGAGTCGCCAAATCAGGAGTATTAGGCGGCCATGTTACATCACCAAGTCTTGATACTTGGCGACCAGGAAACATCCTTACAATACAATTCTAGCTTGTAAAGCTGTATGTGCGGTTCTTGCTGAAACCAAATTTAATTTTGCCGACGTCTGCGTAATTCTGGTCTCAAAAATGTCTCTTACATATGAACGTAACGCTCGGAGTTAACTGTGACAGTTTCATTTTTGAAAAAATATGGTCCAACGATACCAAACGATGAAACACCACACCATCCAGTAGAGATTTTTTCCGATATGCAGTGACGTAATTTTTTGGATCTTTGTAACAGTGAAGTTACTAAAAAAGTCAGGTCTTTTCTTATTTCAACTAAAACTTGTCACGTTGATAAATCCGTAAATGTGACATTTCAAAACGTTAAAATAGTTCATAGTCAATATTGAAAAAGTCAAAAAATATTATCATTCTTACTATATTATCTATTTTTGACCTAGAAAAAGAACAAGTGGCTGCAGGAATTGCATTGGCATTGAATGTGGTGGAAAGAACAGCTTCCGCAACGAAAGTAAGTTCAAGATCGATATTTAAGAAAAAATGGACTAAAATCCGACAAAAGATTCAAAGAATTACCATCAACAAGAAATAAAGAGCATATCAAGATATCCGACTACTTAACAAGTAATATCCGGGATACCATTTATCGTATGTATGCCCAAAAAGAACATATTATCATAAAGTCTCTCCATCAGAAACTAAATTATGATATGTCTTATCATTTCAACTATTCTATTAGTTTTCAGCGAAAATGGGTAAGAAAAATTGGCTTTCGATGGAAGAGAAATAACAAACGCAAATATCTCATTGATTTACCAGATGTTTTTAATAAAAAAATTAAATTTTTGAGGGAGTACACAAAAAATATGAATTCACTAGAAAACGGTTTTACTGCAGTCTTCCTCGATGAAACATGGATATTCAGTAAAGGGTCTTTTAGAAATACCTGGCAGTTTTATGGTCCATTTTGACTATATTTATTTTTTTTAATTTAGTTTTCGTGTGCATTTACATTAAGAGCATCTGTCAAAAAAAAACTTTTTAACGGTATTTCAAAGATAAATAATATGAGAGTAGGGGGAAAGTTATCATTTTTATTAAATATCAAAAAATAGAAATGTTACAAGCTGTCGAAAATGGCTAAAAATCAGTAAATTTTGCAGCATAAAAAAATATTTGTATTTATTTTTTTGGGATTAAAATAACTTTTTCACATCCCCGCAATAATCAGTACTTTGTCAAAATCCTATACTATTTATCTTTTAATTACAGTTAAGAAATTGTTAATATTAAACTTAATTTTTTTTATAATTTTGATCAAAGGAAAAACTTGAATTCGTGTGACGAAATGTAGTGAAATGAATTCGTGTTCGTAAATATACTAGACTTCTAAATTATATATAAAAAAATTTTTTTTTATTTTTTTTTTGCTCCAGTGTTAAAACTGTTGATTTTTTTAGGTTATAGATAAATCATCGTCAATGCCAGCAATGAGAACGGATTTAACAAGGGAGCTACTTTGGTTTTTAAAAGCGGGACAAAATTGTGAGGACTACCACGATAGTATAAACCGTCAAAATTTCGAAAAATAGTTTAAATATCAACTTGTTCATAATTTGCCGCCCAAATCATTAATTATCATGGACAACGCAAGCTACCAGTCTGAGCTAGTAGAAGACATACCCTGAAAATCCTGGATCAAAAAAAAATTAATTTTATGGCTTTAGGGACAAAATATCGCCTTTCCAGAGGCAGTAATGAAGGACAAAATCGAAGTACAGAAAAAAAAATTTCCTTGACGAATATATAAAACCTTTTGGTCATATGGTTCTCCGCCTCCCACCATACTCAAAATATCTCTTACATAAATTTCATTCAAGGTCTGTCATCTAATACTAGAGCTCTTTTTTGCGCCCTTCAAACCTTTGAATTTAGAAGAAAGAGGGCACTTTTAGTCTTTTTGCATAAATTGGTCAATTGGTGGATTGACTGTGAAGTGCTGCTGGAATCAGCTTCTTTTTTAGTTCCTATTAGGAGAACAAGACAATCACAGCTGTTTGTTGAAAGGTACCACCGAACAAATCATGGGGTTAGTGCATTTATTGTTTGTCTAGTTCACAATTACAATTGTCACTTCTCAGAATATGACATTTTGCAGTTAAAAAGGCAGTTAACCGGATTGGTTTTGTAATGTTTTTTGGCCCATATTGATATTCGTTTTTATTTATGTAGTTGTGTAGTTTTATTATTCATATATTATTTTACTTCAATTGAAAATCTTTCTCCTTATTGGTAATTTTTGTTTGCTGACCTGACATATTTTTCTTAGAGTTATGACTATTGACGGGGCCAAATTAATTGACGGGGCCAAATTAAATGATGGAATATCAAACACAGAGCACAATAAAGCTATCGAGGCTCAACTAACAGTGTTCAGCCAGAACATGCAATCTTTGAGCCCTTCAGTTGGAAGCATTCCTAATAGATAGAAGTTTTGACATTGTATGCCTTCAAGAACATTGGATGACCGAAGAAGAAATGCATGTATGAATGGCTATGACGTGGCAGCTGCCTCAACTAGAGCCTTGTTTCGAGGAGGTGGAACAGCGTTGCTGCTGAAACCAGGTTTTAACTGTGATTATCCGTCTGGAATGATCATCGGTCTCCATGTGTCTCTGTATGACTCTATGTACAGTTGATTTATGAACATTCAATCGTTCCGCTATCCTGCTATAGCTCCAGCCTTCATCTCTAAGAGTTCTTGCAATTACACACTCGTCGCAGGTCAAATTTCTAGTTTGTCTTGGCATGACTGTACACAATAAGAAGAAAAATTTAAAACCGAAATGAAACTGACGCCTAAATGTCAATCTGGTATAATTTGTGTTCTCTTGTTACCGGGCAACGTCTCCAACAGAATCAATTCAAACATGAACTGGTAAATTCATTTAAAACACAGTAAATGCGGTACTTTTCAATAAGTCCTGTAACTCAGGCAAAAATTGTGCTATTGAAGCGAATAAAAAAATGATTTGTTGGAAACATACTGGGCTACAACATTCTTTTGGTTAGATCTCTTGAATCCATCTGATTTATTCTACAGGGAGTTTTAAACTTTGGTAAATAAAACATGTCTTTCTATTTTCACCCTGTATTATTGCCTAGAACAAAGTAACATTGAATTTTAATATCAAAAGAATATTCACGAGGAATTAACCTAAATTTCGATAAAACCTTCATCAAAATCGGATCAACCATTCTCGAGAAATTTCCATTTTGCGCAGTGTATATCAACGATATACCCTTAACTGCCGTCAATGAAAAATATACTCTCTTTGCAGACGACGCTACCATTCTGGTCAGGGGGGGGTGCCTTGCTCTGTCGACGCAGGATTCAGAGTGGCTCTTTCAAGGGCAAATGAGTGGTTTGCCTCAAACTGTCTATTCCTGAACACGGCCTGCTGTTTGCTTTCTGGGGATAACACTTGACTCGAGACTTCAATGGGACAAACACCGACATCATTGCCAATAAACTTGCCAAAAACATTTTCTTGTTAAGAAACGAATTACATCTCAAAGTCAGTCTTGGAGCAAGCTTACCATGCTTTATTTCAGTCCCATCTAAGGTATCATGGTGTGGGGACATGCTCCCAGTGCTGCTTGCGTCTTTCATTTGCAGAGGAGGGCTCTTCGGGTTGTGGCTGGTTTGGGATACCGGGACGACTGTAGAGAAGCTTTTAGGATGAACCGAATACTCACATTGCCATCCTTATACATAATGGAGATTGTAATGTATATTAAGAAAAATCCTGAGTTGTACATAGCCCATGGGGACGTCCACCAGCACGGCACGAGACAAAGACAGGACCTGGTTCCTGCATATAGGAGACTAGGACGGAATCAGAATGGACCGGTGTATTTTGGCGAACATTTCTATAACAAACTACCTCAAAACATAAGATCATTACCACTAAAAGAATTTAAAAATCATATTCAAAATTTCTTATTCAGAATGCATTCTACTCGATTGAAGAATTTATCTTTTTTCGAGGTTTGTAAGAACTGGTTTCGGCAGCATACTGTTAACTGTTGTATATTATTTTAAAATACAATTTGTTTTGTCTTTTTAACGATTTATGTAATGTCTTTTAAACGTATATTAACTTATAAACTTTTAATTAAGATAATTTTTTTTTAGTTAGTAATTTAGATGTATTTTATTCTATATATTTACCACTATGTTTTTGACTTGTGTAAACAATACTTTGTTGATAGCATCAATAAATAGTTTGAGTTTAAGTTTCATTATTTATTTATTTGGCGTTATTTGCGAATTCGTACCATTTGGAATGTTTAGCATTCTGTAGTTTACGTTTCTTACATTATATACCATTGTCAATATAACCCCATCTAGATGGATTGGTCAGAGTGCAAAAGAAAATGTGACCAATATATTTTCGCCTTAAAAGGAATATCCTCTGAAGTTTTGGCAACGTGGGAAAAGGTTCCTGGCGAAGTAAGCGCTGATCATTAACAGAACTCCATTCGGCACACCCAAAAAGAGATTTTAGAAGCTTGGAAAGTAGTCAGAGTATGCGATACTTCAGATATAAACCCCGGCATAGTTAGTGACCGATTCGGATGAGGAAGATGAGACGATCTGTTTTCTGACATTGACGACCTTTGATTTATATCGTTTATTATTTTATTTAAAAATATTTTCATAGTTTTTAGTTATTAGTTTTAATAATTTTGCATTAAGTTTTCTATTGTTACACTATTTCTTTCGAAAATTAGTGTATATTGCATTTAAAATATTTTGGAATGTCCGTTTTTAGTCAATTTTTACTTAAATTAAATATCCATCTCAAATTTACTTTTGTTGCCAAAGCTCTTTTTTCGAATGCATTTTCAATGTCCAAGAAATTCATGCAGCTTTTTGTTGTTTTTCTAACTAAAAAAAGGATATTTAGAATAATAGGCTTTGTGCGTTTTAAAATTTTGTTAAAAAGGCATTTTTTTTACAAAATTTTTTAGCCCAGAAAAGTTTTGGCTTTATTATAAAATAGCTTAATATAAAATTTTAGAATAAAAACTTATTTTGTACGTTTTTTAATGAATAAAACATATTTCATACTGGTTTTCTTTTCTTTATTTAATTATATATATTGTTTGTTAAATGTCTGCATAGATCGGTGAACTGCGTTATTAAAATTAGCATTTATCCTTCTTAATGGCAGCCACCCACACACACCAGCACGATCTTCGACGCGATCACTGCCACTGTGGCGGCCAAATGACAGCCATCGTGATTGCCGCCCGTGAAGAACGCTTTACTGTGTGCATTCCTTAAATAACTTGGTATATTAACCGTTAACAGCTAAGCAATACGTTCTTTTTGTGCTGTCGTTACGTCACTGCATATCCGAAACAATTCTACTATACCACGGTCGTGAAGCGATTTTTCATGGGGCTGTTAACGATTTTGCTCTGCCCAGTGGCGATAATTTTGTTTATTAACATAACCACTGAAATGGAAGTGAGCTTCGTCTGACATCCTCAAGCAGTCTTCCGGTTCGTCTCGTCGAATGCAGACCTCTGTGTTGTTAACATAAGTGGTGCCACGTGTTCGGTTTTGCTGCTTTATTTCGGGGGGAAACGGGAGACTCAACCGCTCAGGTGGAAACTTACGACCCCGCTAGAAAGGGAGCATACGCTGTGAACGTGTGAGGCCTAGTTGTTCCTGCATTCTATCCCGTTCGTCTGCAGCAGTTCTACATAGAATATTAGCGTAACGGCCGCTACGTGGCGGGAGTGGGAGGGGTAAGGGGATAGCTTGAAAGAAAGGGTCATCTCGTGATATCAGTAGTACTCTCAAGGGGCACCTAGTGGAAGCCTAGATGCATTTCAAAAATTTAAAGAGGAATTATTAAAGTTTTTGAAAGATTCGGTATATTCGGGAGCCTAGAGCTCGCCATCCGGATATCCTACCGATAACGCCTCCAAACTGGACCAAGGTGCAGGGTCGACTTCGAGGGTCGCCGATTTAACGACTCTGAGCCCCGGACGGAGGGCAATCTGGCGACTGCCTCGTAGCAAAGCCAATAAGTCCTGTTATGTAACAGGCTAAACAGGAATGAAGAAGAAGAAGACATCCTCAAGAATTTAATTGGTCATTTTCTAAAACTAGCAAAACCTGTCTACAGAAAGCAACGCGAATAGCTTTATCTGCATTTTTCAATTAGTCTATACTACTTATGAAAATGCAGAATACTTCGGAAAGACCTATTAGCAATGTGCAAAGCAGCTGACTGTTTTGATGCAGAGCATTTCCGCCTTCTCTCTTCTTTCTTCAGCTTGTCGGACACGTTCGATATTTTCAGGTGTTCTGACGCTAAATTTTACTAACTAACATCGCCTTAATTAATGAAATCTCGAACCCACCTCACTATGATTCGACGTGTTGGAACTCTTCCGTGTCTTCCTTTGCATTTGACGTACACAAATGTCTTAGTATAACTGTCAATGGAAAAATATTGTTTCCATAGCACCCTAGACAAAATAGATACCAAATGCCTAACCCTTTATATGAATCTAATGTAAATAGACATTGAATTTGTTAGATTATTTTGATTATCTCGAAAAATAAAAAAATGTGTGTGTACAAATTAAAATGACCACACTGTATATGTAATATTAAACATTTTTTACTAATATGCAGTCAATCATAACCAATTGTGTAGCTACATCAGAGGCATTTCTTTTTCTGGAAAAAAAAGAAACAAATTATTTCGTTAAATAAAGAAAATTTCCTGACTTCTATAGGCAATCAAATTCCCAGACTTTTCCAAGTATTAGTATTAGTATCTAATACATTAGATATGGATAGACAATCAATACAAACCTTCAGCAATACATTATAGATTTTGAATCTGTCTTAATAGTCTTCATCGTATCCATAATCGTCATACCCGTACTCATCACCACCGACTTCATCTTCGTGATGTTGTTTCAACATCTGCAACACGCCCATCTCGTTGGCAGATTCGTCCGGCCGCTCCTGTTCGTCGTCGTAATAATCTTCCTCTTCTTCTTCCTCTGATGCTAAGCCAAATAAAAAAGACGTAATTAAATTGGGAGATAAAAAAATTCAGTGGCGGCTCTTCCATAGGGTCATTTGCTCAATGACCTCACAGAAATATATCAGAAAATAAATTATCCTTTTGACCGAGTAGTTACAGTAGTTACATGTTGCCCATCCACGCCACTGGAATATCATCCACTCTGTGTAGATAAAAGACGGGTATTGCATATAGAACATTTTGTCACTCCTTATCTGTTTAAGTTCGCTTTAAGATAATTAACATTAAAATACTGATTAAGGTTTATACCGAATTTTATCTTTTGTTATTTTGATGACTATTATTTATGCCGAAGCTTATCATATGTAGTTATGTTTATTAAGTGTAATATCATTTATTATCTTTTATACCGAAACACATCAGTTATATACACAGCATTTTTGGTTGTTTTATCTATTTTGAATTATATAAATTAGCTAGGAATTGTACGCTGGATATTCAGTATATTGTAAGACATCACCGCGTAAGGCTAATTGTTAGTTGCAATATCTGTCTGACCGTTGTTTTTCTAATAGAGTTTTGTCTGAGGGAGCAGTGTGTTTCATTGGCAAGCTTATAGAAAACATCATTTTGAAGTTGGTGTTTCTACGAACCGAAACTTTGCATAGAAACACAACGTAATTCAGTCGATAGCGAGTGTTTTTTGAGTAGATCTCGAGAAGAAAAAAATTTTTAATATGTAAAGGGCGGCTTTATCAAAGGAACGCGAGGTACTTGTCAAAGAAAAGCCGCGTTTTTTATTCTTGCCGCTTTTCCAGAAATTTCGGGCGGCGCGTTTGACGGGAACATTCGAGACTTTCGTTCACGCCGATATAAATGTTGCGCCTGCAGGAATTGGAGTCATTCTAAATTGCAACTTGAAGGCAATACTACGTCGATACAAAGTTGATTATTAAATAGTACAAAATGAGTGCAGCGAAGAAATCTAAAACGTATCATTTTAATAACGATTGGGAGGAAGAATTTTTGTTTTGTATGGTGAAGGATAAGTGCATTTGTCTTATTTGTCGTGCGTCAGTTGCAATACCTAAGCGTGGTAACTTAGAGAGGCATCATAAAACGGTTCATAAAAAACTATGAAAAGGATTTTCCGCCACAGAGTGAATTAAGAAAACGAAAAGTACGTGATTTGATATCTTGTTTGAAAAAAGAACAAACCATGTTTACAAGACCAGCCAAACAATCAAAAGCTGCTACGATCGCGTCATTTAAAATATCTCATATACTGGCGAAACATAAGAAACCATTCGAAGATGGATCGGTTGTGAAGGAAGCATTTATTGAAGCGGGTGAGACTTTATTTGGAGATTTTGAAAATAAAACAGAAATCATGTCTGCTATTAAAGAACTTCAGCTATCTCGTCCGACTGTCACAAGGTGTATTGAAGTCATGAGTCAGGCCATGGCAGATAAACTAAAAAATGATATCTTGGAATGTACATACTTTTCTTTACAGTTCGACGAATCCACCGATATGACAGACACTGCCCGCTTTCGATTTTTATTAGGGTTGTATTAAATGTCATGTTGGCTAAGGAAGAATTTTTGAAAATCATTCCTCTGAAGGGGAAGACCCGTGGCGAAGATATATATGACGTTTCCTTCAATTTTGTAAAAAACTACAAGCTACCAATATATAAATTAGTGTGCATTACAACCGATGGAGCACCAGCAATGACTGGAAACAAAAACGGTTTTGTGGCATTGTCTCGAGCTAATGAAGATTTCCCTTCATTTTTTTCAATCCATTGCATTAAACATCAACAAGTTTTGTGTTCAAAAGTATTAAACACGGAGGAAATTATGGGCATTGCAACAAAAATTGTGAATTCCATCCTTGCACGTAGATTGCAACGGCTGCAGTTGGAAGATAGGGAGTCAGCTGAACACACTGATTTAGTTCTTCACACGGACGTCAGGTGGTTGAGCCGCGGAAAATTCCTAGAAAGGTTTCAAGAATTATTGCCCGAAATAACAGCTTTTCTAGACGAAAGAGGTGATGACACTCAGATGTTGAAAAACGAAAAATGGCTGACTGATTTGGCATTTTTGACTGACATCACCACGCACTTAAACACCATTAACTTGGAGCTTCAAAGTAAAAGAAAAACTGTTATTGAGATGATTAGCGCAGTAAACGCATTCAAAAGTAAATTGCAACTTATGATAGATCAACTGAAAAGAAAGGATCTGAAACATTTTCCGTCTTTGAAAGCAAGGATTCCTCAGTTGAATTATGATACGTATGAGGCTGAATTATCAAATATTTTGGGACAATTCGAAATGCGTTTTTATGATTGTAGTAAATTGGCAAATGTAGCATCATTTATGAGTTATCCTTTTTCATGTAAAAACATTGAGGAATTAGCTACTGAAATAGCAAATCAGTTTAATATGAACTCATGTTCTGTTAGTGCAGATTATATCAGATATACATCTCAAAGCTACAGTGTCTGATACAAATTTCTGGTGTTTTATATCTGAAGATAAATATCCGAATCTAAGGCAAATCGCCCTTCAACTGACAGCAATGTTTGAGTCAATTTACTTGTGCGAGTCTGCATTTTCTGAAATGAAGATAATTAAGTCAAAATATCGCAATCGACTAACTGACGATCATATGTCATCATGCTTGCGATTAGCACTCAGTGGTTACGTACCATCTTATGAAAAGTATGCTGAGGACATGCAGTGCCACGCTTCAACATCCAAAGTCACTCCTTAGTTAAGTTTAACACCATATGTAACTCTTTTGTTTTGTAACAACCAATAAACTCGCAATTTTGAATAACTATGAGTTCATTTCATTTCATGCTACGGTACACCCTACCTGTATAGGTATGGTGTATGTATCGTGTATGTACGACAACCCTGCATCACACATACTTGCAGCCTCTCAGAGTCGATCGTAAGCAGTCTAAAAATATTGAGGTAGATCGCCAGCAGTTCAAGTTTGAGCACCCCTGCGCTACACTATTAGCCGCGCGCGAAAGTTCAGTTGTTCAGAGGTCGCGCGGTCGATATTGTTTCGAACGTTTTTAATCGATGAAAATTAATTTATATACTGTTTTTTGTAATAACGTATGTCCCGTAAGTTTTGGCACAAAATTTAAAACAAAATATTCTTTTAATATGTAGCTTTGGTTAAACTTTTATTATTTACTATAATTAACGGCTTAGTAACTAACAAAATTAATAATTTAAATTAAATTGAAGGGGCCGTGCTGCTCAATTAGACGCAATTTTCTGCGAACATCTCGCATTAGGTTCTGGACAACTTCAACATCAATTTCGCCTATCTTTCTAAAAATTCTACGCCGTAATTGTTCCTCATTTTCGGCTTGCCACCCTCCATCATACACTTTGCGGGATAACAATGCTCAAAAATCTTCAATCGGGCGGGCCTGAGGTAAATTAGGGGGGTTATTTTGTCTTGGTACGAAAGGTATGTTATTTTGACGAAGGTAATTTTGAGTTGCTCTTGCATAATGACAGCTTGCTAAGTCGGGCCAAAACATTATATCATCTCCCACGTGATGTTGGTGTACAAAATGAACTAATTTATTAAGACAGTTGTCAATATACCTTTCCGCATCCAAAGCTTCCCCCCTAACTCGACCCACATAAGGTCTGGATATCCCTCTAATCGAAATCGCACACCACACCAAAACTTTATCAGCAAATTTTGCTTTTTCCTTATATTTAACATTGTTTGGGCACTCTTCTATATTGTCCGTATAAAAACCATCGTTTCCTTTGATTTCCGAGTTGGCAAGGGTAAAGTATTTTTCATGGTCCAAAATAATGACTTTCTCATTTGAAAAATGTATCCGCCTAAGATTTCGACAGCATCTTGGTATCCGTGCTAATTGATTTTCGGTATATTTAGGACACTTTCGTCTTTTTCGATATTTTTGACCATTTCTTGTCAATTCCCGCCATACTGTACTCTTTGAAGATCGGAATTGACGCGCTAATTTTCTTGTAGAAACTCCGACTCTGTCTTTTGCTCTTCTTACCAATCTTTCCGTCCTTTCTCGCGTGAAACTTCTTGGTCTTCCACTTTTTGGAAGATTTAAACAGGGAATTCCTTCTTCACATTCGGCTATAGTACGGTAAATACTTCTGCGTGAAATATTTTGGTTTTGAAAAATGCGAACTATTTCAGCCTTAGGAATTTGCCCAACCAAATTATAAATACTTTTTCGTATTTCTAATTTATAAGACATTTTAATGCAACTGACTTTAAAAAATGACTTGTCAAACTAATGTCAAGCAAATAAACATTTTTTTGTTTCCAAAGCCATCTCGATATATTATCTTTACAACCTATTTTTAAGCCCCTCAATTTTGTGCCAAAACTTACGGGACATACGTTATATATTTTTTTATTTTTATGATCTCTGTGAGTTGGAAATCTATTTATTATTATTACTTACGAATAAAAATAAGTGTTTTGTTTTTGTTGGTGACATTTCATGGGTAAAGCGATTTCATCATTTCATGGGTACCGCGATTTAAGTATGGGTGCATATCTGTGAAATTGTCATATGTGGTAACTTTAAAGTGGAATAAGTCAAAACTACACAATATAGACTTATTATATATTTTCGGAAAGGGGAAAATGAGGAAAATCCAAAAATATCTAAAAATACACGGTGTCCCCTTTAAAATGTTGATGTGATTTAGTGATTTTCCGATCGGCTTTTGTTTTTAAAATTGCCGCCATGTAAATCTTTAGGAAATTCCCTATAATTTTCGTAGGAACCATTTCTTTGTATCTCCCAGAGGGGTGGCAAATTATAAAAAATAACCCTGTAAAGTAATTTATTTAGTAACAAGACTGCTTCTGGTATAGCAGAATGGAGCATACAAAGTGCAATCCTTGTGACAACGCCTTACCTCAAATATAAAAAACATAAACTTTTACTTACCATGTTCCACCTTTGAATCCACCGGTTTTACTTCGTCTTTCACTTCGTTTTTAGTCGATACCGAGCTTTTGGATGGTGATGCAGGTATATCATCGAGGAAAGGAAGACCGACGTCTTTCAGTTTTCTTCCTGTGTTGGCCTTCTTGGGTTTCGGTTCGTCAGTCTGACTGGATAATGAGGATTCGCGTTGTCTAGAAAGCCATTTTTTAAAAATTAGATTTACCTAAACAAATTTAAAGTGGAATATACACGGTCTTCCATTGACGAGGAGAAAACGGTATTTTTTTTACTTCCCCCGTATTTCTCAAGAAATTTAAAATAGCCAATCGATGTATTTTAGCTCGGAGAATTCGAAAATCGTAACAAAAAAACAATTGAATGAGAAACAAAAGACTTACGCCAAGGATGTTGCGTTTTTTTAACAGAACACCCTATATATTATTACATTTTTAGATTCTATCGTCAATTCTAAGTGTTTTTCAATAAGGGTGCTATATGTCTATCTTCAACTGTTTTTGATTTATTGTCGTCCTTGAATTTTGACTACTTGAATTTTGTGAGGATTGAATATACAATTAGTAATAAATTTAGCTTCATCGGTAAAAAGTATATTGTGTAAAAAAAGCGGATTTAACAAACATCTTAAAATTTCTTGACAAAAAATTAATCTTTGTCGTTTATGTTCTTCAGTTAGACCATGAACGGGTAGAAATTTTTATAGATTTTAAGTCAAATATCTCAAAAACTACCGATGGAAGTATAGATAAATCACACATTTTTGAAAAGTGATTAAGGAAACTTTAAAAAATGATAAATATACAGGGCATTTCACTTAAAAAACAAAATTTGGTACGCCCCGAGTTTCTGATTCACCCTGTATATTTAAAGTTATTTTTTCTAGGAAGTTCCCTGTAATCCATACAACTTTTGTATTGATTATTATTTTCTATCTACAAAAATAAACCCTGAAGATGTTTGGCGAAATATAAATGATGATCCTGTACAGGGTTGCCCTAAGAGAATGAAATAGCCCCCAGAAAGTCAAAGAAATATATTATAGTTTCAACAAATGCTGAAATACGTTAAATTTCTTCTATTTTTCGATATGCAAATACATGTTTTCACAGGACCTCAAAAAACATTTTTTTTTTTAAGCAGTTAGTTAAAAAAACGGTGAATATGTCACAGGGGCGTGCAGTCCATGGAAGCAAGGGGAGCAGTGCTTCCCCAAAAAATTACAAAACATCTTCTAAAATGTAATTTTTAAAATAGGAAACCAGAAATTTAGTTTATATCAAAAATATTATCTTAATTATCAAGCCCATAACAAATGCGGCCTTGACTCCGCCCGAGCCACAATAGAAATCGAATAGAACCTATGCGGGCCGCTAGCTTCTCTGCAGCCAAGTTCTTTATGCTTGATTTCCTGTGAATCGAGCCAGAGGTTATTGAAGTTTCCCCCGGCTGTTTGCAATTTTTGCATTTCAGTCGCGTGCTTTAAGTGGGGGCGGAAGCTATCATTGGAGTAGATTCTTAGTTTGAACGGCTATCCGTGTGATGTGTAATACGTACGTCGCGACGTGCATGGTGCGATATGGAAGAAAATAATACGGACGTGGATATGCAAATACCCTCAACTTCGGCTGTCGGTAATAACGTTGAAAATGTTGGAGAATTTAGTAAGAAGAGAATGTGTCTTAATAATAAAGGGATTTTCAACACTAAACTTTGATGATAAGCTTCAAATAATTTCCAAAGGAAGGGTAAAACCGCCTACGAAAAATTTAACCACAAAAATGAAAAACTGTGTTACGACATTTTTATCCGGAAAAACGATACGAACAATTTAAATGGCTAACAGGGTGTGAAAATATAAGTAAATTATTTTGTTGGCCATGTTTACTTTTTGAAAATGAAAAAGGTCTCTGGAATAAAACTGGTTTTTCCGATTTAAACAATTTCCACAAAGGTGTAAAAAGACACATTATGTCCAAAGCGCATTTGCAGGCCGTCATAAAAGAAAAAATCTTCGGCAAAACACAATGAACTAGTCGATAAAAATAGGCAAATATTAAGAAGACTTATCGATGTTGTTTGTTTTTTCGAACAGCACGAATTGGGATTTAGAGGTCATGACGAAACAAGGGTTTCTTCAAATAGAGGAAATTTTCAAGAATTACTTAGTTTAATGGCTAAATATGATGATTGCTTAAAAAATCATTTAGAGCAGTCTAGAGTTTTTCGCGGAACGTCGAATCGAATCCAGAATGATTTAATTTCGGCTGTTGCAACCATTATTCTAAAAAGAATTAAGCAGGACATTGTCGAGGCGCGATTCATTGCTATTGTTCTGGACGAAACAACTGATATCACTAATTTTAGCCAATTATCTATAGTAACACGCTACGTTAAAATAGACGGAAGTATTCAAGAGCGATTTTTAAGTTTTAAGAATGTGTCCGAAAATCGTACAGCAGATGCATTATATACCGTAGTTTATAACGTTACTAAATAAATTAATGGAGAGAAAAAATTAGTTGCTCAAAGCTATGATGGAGCTGCAGTGATGGCAGGACAATTAGGGGGTCTGCAAGCTAAAGTTCGAGAAACTTTACCAAGTGCTGTGTTTGTCCATTGTTTTGCTCATAAATTAAATTTAGCTTTATCCCAGTCCATCAATCACATTAAAGAGTGTAAAGTATTTTTCGTTACTTTAAGCGGCATGGCTGTTTTTTTTTCAAGTCAACAAAACACTCCATTGTCCACAAACGATTGCCCAAAGTAGCTCCTACTAGGTGGAACTATAATGGAAGACTTGTGTTAACAGTATCTGAAAATCTTGAATCACTGATTGAACTATTTGAGAATATAATAGAAAATAATGAAACGTGGGACTCAGAAGCAATAAATAGTTCGAGGAGGTTTTTGGACTGTTTGCAACGAGATTTTAATTTTTATTATTTGTTGAACATATTTTCAGAAATATTTCCATTCTCGGACAATATTTTTTATATATTACAAACTAAAACAAATGATATTGCTTTTCGCATAAAAAAAGTGGATGATTTTAAGTCCATGTTAAACCAAAAAAGAGATGACTTTGACCTATTTTGGGAGAAAACGATGACGTTAAATGTAGAGCCACAATCCAAGCGTCTTCGAACAGACAAGGTCGGAGATGTTCAAACATCATACAGACACCTCTTTTACGAAATAATCGATCAAATTCAGCAACAAATAAACAATAGATTTAACGGTTAAATGATTTTAAATTACTCGAGCTCTGCAATTCTGATGCATTTAAAGGAAAAACTTTTCCAGAAGATACGTTTCAATCTCTTCTTTTTCATTATGGCCAGTTCTTCAACCCAGTGTTACTCCGATCTGAACTAAAAGTGATTTACGAAACTGATGACATTAGCGCAAAAAATAACGCTAAGGAACTAATGCAATTTTTAAAAGACAAGGAGCTGGAAGATGCCTTTACCGACGTGTCGAAATTGTGAGAATTAGTATTGATTAGTATTCATCTGTAGAACGCAATTTTTCAACACTTAGACGTATAAAAATTTCGTGAGAAATTCAACGGGGCAGGAGAGACTTTCGCATACATCCCTATTGTCCATTGAAAATAAACTTCTCCAAAATATGTCGGAGCATCGACGTTTTTATGATGACGTCATTGACGAATTTGCAAGAAATGATCGAAGAATCGAATTACATTACAAATAGGTAAGTTTCTAAAAATTGCTCCCCTTTCTTAAAATTTCACCGCACGCCCCTGGTATGTCATATCTGTTTTATATCTTTGTATACAAAACATGAAATATCCACTATGTAGCTTGGAGTTCCTTAAAAATACAAATATTCTGTATCTGTGAAACAGGATACCTGTATTTTCTTTTTTGTATACATAAAGAATTTTTTCTCCTTATATAACGTGTGTAACTGCTCCCTAAACTGCATTTTTTTGCATATAAACCTGTAAAAATCGTTGACAGATGGAGAAATACTTGTTTGCAAAAACACATTTTTAGTTAAGGTTTATCTTAATAAAACTCTACCTTTTTATTGAATCTGGAGCTATTAAGGATGGATCCTCCGGGGTGCTTGAAACATGAGCAGTATTTAGATTCTTCAAAACTTCATAGTTAATTTTCGACGAGATTTTCTTCTCTTGAATAATTTTCTCTATTGCTTCCCCCGCCGAATTTGCGGGCCCTATCCGACCTTTTCTCGGCGGCCTTTTTCGAGGTTTTTTCTCCGGTTTGCCTTCTTCCCTTTCTTTCTTTAACAGTTCTTCTTTCTCTGTAAAAATAGTGCAAATATATGAATACACTAGTACCAATCATTATTGTTACCGTTGAATAATTTTATACCCAACAACTTACAGGGAACCCAGAACAATTCAATAATAACAATAACTAACAGATAATAATAATAAACTTTGGAAATAAAGAAAAAAAATAAAACAATGTTGATTAAAATTTATAGAACAAATTATATACATTTATTTTTGTAGAAGTTGACGTTTCACTTTTATTCTAAATATCCGATTATCTGTTATAGCTTTTTCTTTTAATAAATGGCTTTTTTAGACGTTAGTTGGCAAAATGATATTACACATTTCAAATTTTGTTATTTTACTTTGTTTTTAGTTTGACTACTAAAAATGTAGATGTAATTTTTTGGTTCATTTTAGAAATAAACATGTGTTCCAAAAGCCTTAGTTTTTGAAATACATGGTGTTAAAATTTATTTTTTTTAGTTTTTTTTTAATTTTAACAACGTAGCTCAAAGTTTCAAAGGCCTTTCGCTTAAAAAAAATAATTAAAAGTTTGACACCGAGTACCTCAAAAACGAAGGCCTTGCGGAAACATGGTTCTATGAACTTTTAATCCTAAAATAAGGCACACAAATTCGTCCTTAATTTTTTACCCATCAATTAAAAAGCACCCTGTATAATGTAGATACTTTGGGAGAGCAGGGTGGAGCGCCCCCGTATTTTTATTTCCCTTTCAGAAAGTATCTTCATGACTTATTATATTATCATGGCCAGCACGTTTGCCGGACCTTACTCCATTTGATTTATTCCTTTGAAGTTATTTAGAAGAGCTTCTTACAAAAACCAATAATTTATAAGAACTACCAGAAAAATGTACTGATGTTTGCCTTAGTGTGACGCTTGAAATGCTCCAAAACGTTTGCGCAAGAAATTCTTGTCTTTGAGAGGCCTCTTCAGTAAGATAAAATTCGATATAAGGTTGCATTTAAAAGTTTAACCCCCTCTCTCTATCCCCAAAAGGAATGAAAAAAGGTTAAAACTTATTTGGTGGTACACAGGCAACTTTTGATATTTCTATCTTTACTTGTACTTTTCGGACATAGTATGTAGACAAATCAACATAATTATTAATAAGTGCCTTGTTTCTAAGGCAGCCATGTCAAACTCAGTCACTGGTGGGCGAGGAGCATGAAGACCATCGACTAGGTGGGCCACAAAACCTTATCTTAAAAAAGACAAACTACTGAAAATGTTGAGAAAAAGTACTATTATAGGACAAGTCTGTTTATTAAATTTCCAATAAAAAGGACATTACAAAAAACTACAAACATTAAATTCTTTTGCCAGATATTTGACATCTTTTGTCTTTAATTAAGTGGTCTATTTGTGGCGCGAATTTATAGGCGGAAATAACTTTTAAAACTGCGTCCAAGTGTGCGTCCGCCAATCGCGATCCTGCGGGAGATTTGTTTCCTTTCATTAAAGAAAATAGTTGTTCACACTTATAGGTACTTCCAAACATTTACAAGATTTTACAGGCAAATTTTCTCGTTTCTTGGTATTGAACAGGCAAGTATTTATAAAATTCGAATGTACCAACACTAACAAATTTTTGTTTTAAATGGCTCTGACACTGAATCTCAATTACTCCCATTTGCAAGTGAGAGGGAACTTTATCAATATTGATAGTGAAAAGACCAGTAAATAGAGAAAAATTGTTTTCTTGGGTCTTAAAGTCCCGAAAACGCTTCTCAAATTCTGCCAGAAGGCTTCTCATTTTCTCTGAATATATTTTGTATAATATTGGGACACTTGTGCTTTCTTGATATGCCTTACAAGTCAGAAAATGTGACAGATTATCCTCTGCTAACTGTTTTTCCCACAACATCATCTTACACTTGAAAGCTTTCACATGATCATGCATATCTGTAATAACTTGACGTGGTCCTTGCAATTTTGTATTTAAGTCCGACAAGTGTTTTGTGATATCTACCATAAATGAAAGATCTTGTAAAAAAGGTACATCGCATAATAAGCTGACATTTTCTCCTTTTGTTTCCATGAAAACGCGTATTTCTTCTTTGAGTTTCCAAAACCGGTCGAGTACCATAGAACACGAAAGCCATCGCACCTCTGCATAATATGTATTCACTTCTAAATCACGTAAAAATGCAGAAAACTGCCGCTGATTAAGGCATCGTGACCTTATGAAGTTTTTTAATTTTTTTCACTGGCTTTAAAACACTTTCCAACTTAATCACTTTTGAGCATAAAACTTCTTGGTGGATTATACAATGAATATGATGAAAATCTGGTTTATCACTGCCCGTTTCTCTGATCTTTGTCTGTAATATTTTAACGAAGCCATCATTGAAGGAGCTCCGTCTTTTACAACGGAACACAGTTTTCACAAATCTAAATTGTACTTTTGCAGAAGTCCATAAACAGCATTGAGAATATCCTTTCCAGTTGTTGTATCATGCAATGGTACTAATTCCAGTAATTCTTCATTCACATTGATATCTGTATCAACCGCACGAAGAAAAACAGCGAGTTGCGCCACACCACACACATCCGTACTTTCGTCACAGGCAATAGAAAATGCAATGAAAGAGTCTGATTTTGTTTTTATCTGATCACTTATATTGGCAGCCAACTCGGTAACGCTTTCAGCGACAGTTTTCCGGGACAAGAATATATTTTGAAATGCCTTCACGCTCCCGGGCCTTACAATTTCCGCGGCCTTTACAAGGCACTCTTTTATAAATTCACCTTCAACGTCATTCACTTTGGACGTGTAAACATAAGCTGCTGATCTTTCAACCGTGATTTTAACTTATTTAACTTTTCGTTTCTGACCATGCCTGTATACTTGTGAAACATAGTTTTATGAATATCATAGAGACATTTTATATTATACAATTTTGGGACACCGACTGTACTATTACAAATCAAACAAATAATTTTTTTTTCAGCTTATGAGTAGAGATAGAGAGATGCGGTTTTCGCAACATCGTGCTACTTTTCGATGAAACTAAAGAGGCCGCAAACAGATTTGCCCTAACCATTTTAGTTTCCGTGCTACAGAGGGTGATTTTGAAAATTTGTCATTTTCGGACACCCCCTGTAAATCAGCTATCGTAAAATATATTTAAAATGTTTCAACTGGTATTTATAGATTTTTTCACGTAGAATTCAGTGGCGTACTCAGATTTTTGCTGAGAGTCATAGTTTTTGACATATTGGCATAACCTACTATTTTTTAAATGGGACACCCTATATATTATTTTTTCATCTTATTCTTCGTGTCGAGAGCTTTTCAAAAACATACCATAAGTTATATTTATTTTCATAAATAACATGAAAAAATGCATTTTTCTTTAAACGGATTTATGGCATAGCAGATCAATCGAAATAAGAGAAGGTGGCTGTGGAGCCATGGAAAAAGTTAACAAATATTTATTAACGAAATAACAAAGTAACAGCATCAGAAAAAATTAGGAAGTAGGTAAAAGGTAATAATTATAATTTCATTAAAACTACAAATATTGTTCAAATTGTAGACCATTATGTGTCCTACAAGTGTGACAAACCTTAAAAATTCTTTTTAATGCATTTTCTATTGTAAATGACTGTCTTTGTAACTCTGCAAAAGCGTTTTCGGTGGCCATTCTTAGTTGTTCTAAGTTTTCGTATCGCCTTACATAAACCTTGTTTTCTAAATACCCCACAAAAAGAAATCTAAAACTGAGAGGTCAGGGGATCGTGGTGGCCATCGAACAGGTCCGTGTGTTCCTATCCATCTTTCAGGAAAATGGTCGTTAAGCCAGTTTTGACTTATTCTGGCATTGTGGGCTGGAGCTCCGTCTTGCTGGAAATAAATCCTATTTAGTTGAGCCAAGGGAACATCATCCAAAATTCCTAATGCGTCTTCTAGGATTCGCACGTAACCAATCGACTTCAGATTTCCTTCATATATTTGGTAAACTATTTTTCGGTTGAAAATAAAACAGGAGACATTGAATCCAAATCTGCCCTGACGCTCCCTAGGAAAAATAACATGGTTGTTTTCTTGACTCCAAAATCGCGTGTTGTGCCTATTTAAAATCCCTGAACTAGTAAAATGTGCCTCGTCTGACCAAATAATCTTTTTTTCAAAATCGATATCTTCTGCCTTCATATTTATAAACCAATTGCAGAACTCCAATCTGCGCTCTGCATCACCAGGATGCAGATGATGCACAAGTTTGTATTTATAGGGTTTGAATTTGTGCTTTTTCAAAATTTTCTGCACTTTGGTTTTCGGTACACCCGCCTCTTCGTCTATTTTCCTGCAAGATGTTTCAGGAGCTGTCTGAACGAGGGCTAAAACGTTGAGATTCTTCGTTGTCTTTATTGTAAGTTCGCGATCGAGGCTTGTTAAAAGATCCATATTGGCAAAGATTATTTTTAATTTTTTGAAAAATTCTTTTTTCTGGTTGTCTTCTCTCGGGATATCTAAGATAAAATAAAGCGAACCAATAAAGTCAAAATGCAGGAAGATAAAAAAGAACTAACCTGTTCAGATAAAGCTCTGCCGCCTGATCTGCATCTTCATTAGACAATATAAAACACGCGTTCATATCATATTTCTCAAAATATTCAAATTTTTGATTCTGAGCCATATTAAAAACAATAATTATAATAGACGTCAAGAAAAATTTAAACGCAATAATGCCAAAAATGACAGCAGTAATGGCTGCCTGATCATATTTTTGTTGGCGTTGTCATGGCTACCACAGCCACCTTCTCTTATTTCGATTGATCTGCTATGCCATAAATCCGTTTAAAGAAAAATGCATTTTTTCATGTTATTTATGAAAATAAATATGACTTATGGTATGTTTTTGAAAAGCTCTCGACACGAAGAATAAGATGAAAAAATAATATCCAGGATGTCCCATTTAAAAAATAGTAGGTTATGCCAATATGTCAAAAACTATGGCTCTCAGCAAAAATCTGAGTACGCCACTGAATTCTACGTGAAAAAATCTATAAATACCAGTTGAAACATTTTAAATATATTTTACGATAGCTGAGTTAAACCAAAATGGTTAGGGCAAATCTGTTTGCGGCCTCTTTAGTTTCATCGAAAAGTAGCACGGTGTCGCGAAAACCGCATCTCTCTATCTCTACTCATAAGCTGGAAACCCCGTAAAACCTACGAAAATGGGACACCCTGTACAATTGTACTTTTTATTATAGTAATCGTTGTTGTAGCGGCCCGCGCGTTCAAAAATATTATCAGGCTGTTTTCAAAACTGATTTGGGTCGCAGAAAAATGCTCACTGTGCAGCACGCGGCCCGCGGGCTGCATGTTTGACATGGCTGTTCTAAGGACATTAAAGAATATTTTTTGTTTTTGTCGACACAACAACTCCAAAGTGTCCTTGTTGTGCCCTTTCAAACATAATATGCTGATTTTCACTATGCCAGTCCCTGGTAATTGTTACGATTAAAAATTCCCGCACTTAAAAAAAAGCATTCGTCTACCCAGATAAGAAGTCCAATAAGCCAAATAAATTGTTAGCGTCGGTTTGTTTCAAATACCACTGGCAAAACAGTGCCTGGCGCTCGGCATCGCCAGGATGCAAATTTTGCACTATATTGAATTTGTATGGGTGATACTTATATTTCTTCAAGATCCTTTGACCGTCAGCTTTTGGCACACCAATCTCCTTCTCAATGAGGACGAAGGTGTTGCTTCTACATAACCCAAAACATCTATCGCTTTTCTTTTCCGGTTCTCATTGTTGTATGTTTTAGGACGCGGGTGAACAAATGATCAACTAAATTTGCTTTTAAACGAGCAAATATCTCAAAAACCGGTTGCCTTTTTTCTGGATATCTAACAAGCAAAAACTTATAATAAGAATACTTACCTTTGGAAATATAATTCTGAGGCTTCTTCAGAATTTTTATTACTCTGTATAAAACATACCAGTATAACATATTTTTCATAATTTCCATACGCTGCCATTATTCGAAGAAATTGATAAATATCAATTAAATAAAAATATCAAAAGAACGTTTATAAACTGAAAAGGAAAAAAAAGACAAATTTTATAGTCTATAAATATACAGGGTGTTCCATCTAAAAAAATCAAGTAGGGTCCGAAAACTTTTTGACCTGACCCTGTATACTAATTCCGAAGGCGGAATTGAGTCCTACGGGAAAAGTTATATAAGAAACAGTTTTCAAATTTTCGATAACTTATCTGATAGTTGAGATACGAGGAGTGCCTGAAAATGCAACATTTTCAATTTAGCTTTGTATCTTAAAAATTAAAGGGCTATGAAAATTTTGTTAACGGCATCTTTAGTTTTACGAAAAAGTAGCACACTGTCGCGAAAACCACAACTATCCTATAAAAATAACGGAGCTACCCCGCAAAAGTTCCCAAAATGGGACATCCTGTGCAAGGTGGCACAAGAGCATACCGTCCAATTTAGCGCCCAGGGAGTTAATTATCAAGATACTCTCTAATGGGTAAGCAACAGTGCGTGAGCGCTCCATATTGGCGAAAAACAGGTCATAGTCAATATCGTCATCTTCAGTAGTTGCTAGTGTTAAAAGGCCACTAACAGGGGCGTGCGGTGAAATTTTAAGAAAGGGAAGCAATTTTTAGAAAATTAGCTATTTGTAATGTAATTCGATTCTTCGATCATTTTTTGCAATTTCGTCAATGACGTCATCATAAAAACGTCGATGCTCCGACATATTTTGGAGAAGTTTATTTTCAATGGACAACAGCGACGTATGCGAAAGTCTCTCCTGCCCCGTTGAATTTCTCACGAAATTTTTTATACGTTTAAGTGTTGAAAAATTCCGTTCTACTGATGAACTTGTGGCAGGTATTGTCAATACTAATTCACACAATTTCGACACTTCGGTGTAGGCATTTTCCAGCTCTTTCTCTTTTAAAAATTGCATTAGTTCCTTAGCGTTATTTTTCGCGCTAATGTCATCAGTTTCGTAAATCACTTTTAGGTCAGATCGCAGCAAACTCGGTCGAAGAACTGGCCATAATGGAGAAGAAGAAATTTAAACGCATCTTCTGGAAAAGTTGTTCCTTTAAATTCATCAAAATTGCAGAGCTCGAGTAATTTAAAATCATTTAAGCCGTTAAATCTATAGTTTATTTGTTGCTGAATTTGATCGATTATTTCATAAAAGAGGCGTCTGTATGATGTTTGAACATCTCCGACCTTGTCTGTTCGAAGACGCTTGGCTTGTGGCTCTACATTTAACGTCATCGTTTTCTCCCAAAATAGATCAAAGTTATCTCTTTTTTGGCTTAACATGGACTTAAAATCATCCACTTTTTTTATGCGAAAAGCAATATCATTTGTTTTAGTTTGTAATATATTAAAAACATTGTCCGAGAATGGAAATATTTCTGATAATATGTTCAACAAATAATTAAAATTAAAATCTCATTTCAAACAGTCCCAAAAACCCCCTCGAACTATTTATTGCTTTTGAGTCCCACGTTTCATTATTTTCTATTATATTCCCAAATAGTTTAATCAGTGATTCACGATTTTCAAATACTGTTAACACAAGTCTACTATTATAGTTCCACCTAGTAGGAGCTACTTTGGGCAATCGTTTGTGGACAATGCCACTTAAAGTAACGAAAAATACTTTACACTCTTTAATGTGATTGATGGACTAGGATAAAACTAAATTTAATTTATGAGCAAAACAATGGACAAACACAGCATTTGGGAAAGTTTCTCGAACTTTAGCTTGCAGACCCCCTAATTGTCCTGCCATCACTGCAGCTCCATCAAAGCTTTGAGCAACTAATTTTTTCTCTCCATTAATTTCTTTAGTAACGTTATAAACTACGGTATATAATGCATCTGCTGTACGATTTTCGGACACATTCTTAAAACCTAAATATCGCTCTTGAATACTTCCGCCTGTTTTAACGTACCGTATTACTATAGATAATTGGCTAAAATTAGTTATATCAGTTGTTTCGTCCAGAACAATAGCAATGAACCGCGCCTCGCCAATCTCCTGCTTAATTCTTGTTAGAATAATGGTTGCAACAGCGGAAATTAAATCATTCTGGATTCGATTCGACATTCTGCGAAAAACGCTAGACTGCGCTAAATGATTTTTTAAGCAATCATCATATTTAGCCATTAAACTAAGTAAATCTTGAAAATTTCCTCTATTTGAACAAACCCTTGTTTCGTCATGACTTCTAAATCCCAATTCGTGCTGTCCGAGAAAACAAACAATATCGATAAATCTTCTTAATATTTGCCTATTTTTATCGACTAGTTCATTGTGTTGGCGGTGACTAATTTCCAACTGTTTATTAAGGGTGTGTTCAATTCTGGTTTTGTCGAAGAATTTTTCTTTTATGACGGCCTGCAAATGCGCTTTGGACATAATGTGTCTTTTTACAGCTTTATGGAAATTGTTTAAATCGGAAAAACCAGTTTTATTTCAGAGACCTTTTTCATTTTCAAAAAGTAAACATGGCAAACAAAATATTGTACTTATATTTTCACACCCTGTTAGCCATTTAAATTGTTCTTATTGTTTTTCCGGATAAAAATGTCTAATACAGTTTTCCATTTTTGTGGTTAAATTTTTTATAGGCGGTTTTGCCCTTCCTTTGGAAATTATTTGAAGCTTATCAGCGAAGTTTAATGTTGAAAATCCCTTTATTATTAAGACACACACCACACATTCACACACACTCTTCTTACTAAATTCTCCAACATTTTCAACGTTATTACCGACAGCCGAAGTTGACGGTATTTGCATATCCAAGTCCGTATTATTGTCTTCCATATCGTACCATGCACGACGCGACGTACATATCACACAACACACGGATAGCCGTTCAAACAAAGAACCTACTCCAACGATAGCTTCCGCCCCCACTTAACACGCGACTGAAATGCAAAAATTGCAAACAGCCGGTGGAAAGTTCAATAACCTCTGGCTCGATTCACAGGAAATCAAGCATACAGGTCTTGGCTGCAGAGAAGCTAGCGGCCCGCATAGGTTCTATTCTATTTCTATTGTGGCTCGGTCGGAGTCAAGGCTCATTTATTATGGGCTTTTATTAAGATAATATTTTAGCATTTTTAATATAAACTAAATTAATGGCTTCCTAATTCAAAAATTAAATTTTAGAAGATGTTTTGTAATTTTTTTTTGTGGAAGCACTGCTTCCCTAGCTTCCATGGACTGCACGCCCCTGGCCACTAAAGTCCCGGACCTTGCTCCATTTGATTTATTCCTTTGGGGTTACTTAAAAGAGTGAATGTTTTTACAAAATCCAACAACTTCACAAGAACTACAAGACAAAATTGCCGATAATTGCCTTAGTGTGATGCCTGAAATACTTCAAAACGTTTGCGTAAAAAATTCTTGTCTTGGTGGAACACTTGCAACTTCCAAACTCTTTACTAGTACTCTACATATCAGTCCATACTAAAACGTTTTATAAATGTTGTATAAACACTTCATCTTAATTAATAATAAATGCCTTGTATCCAAGGATACTTGACAACATTTTTTTGTTTTCGTCAACATAATTTGGAATACTTGCAATCGTATATGCAACCAAAAAGTTTGTACAAAACATTGTTCTACGTAAAATCAAGTGTAAAAATCGCACCTTTTTGCTTCTGTAAGTAATCCGCGTTGCTCTCATGCCAGAGCTCGTTCTTCGCCTGGAATTCCGTATCAGTCATGATATAAGAATCCAGTTCGGCGTCATCGATATCATCGAAATTCATATCGATATTGATTTCCGTTTTCTGGATTTGTGGGGCATTAGTGGTGTCGTCTAATGATGTGGGAAGTCCTATACTCTCAATGTTCGGCCCTAAAAAATATCACACAGTTGTTACAAAATAACACAACAATATGCAGAAATTAACTTTGTTTTTTTTATCTACAGCATTGAGAATCATATCAAAGTGACTCCGAGTAAATTGAACTTCTATTTTTAAAAGGGTCACCCTATATATTTTTATATGCTCGTCCAGGTTTTGGAAGACATAGTTCTTATAGCCCAAAACGAAGTAGAAGTTCTAACATTACTGAAGTTTCTAGTCGAGAAAATACAAGCTTGCAATTCAGATTAAGAATAAACTATAACAAAACACAAAACTAAAGTCATGGTGCAACAGGCAAAGAAAATGAAGTAAAAAGACGCCTTGTGAAAAGAAAAATTGTCGAACAAATCATGTACCTTGAATGCATTTTACATAGCTTGAGCAGTGGTGACCATACAAAATTCAAAATATATTACATTTCTAGAGTATGTAGATAGAAACAAGTAATATGTCTAATAGGTTGTTCCTGTGGACTCTGGTCGCGTGTTTTAGGCGTGTGCGTCACGTTAGAAGTCTAGTTCTACACACTTATTTTTGATCCTATTTTATTATTATCATAACCCTGACGGCCATTTTTGATTAACAAACGTCCACTAGTTCGATACATCCGGTTACGAATATACAGGGTGATTGATGAGGAAATGTCAATACTTATATTCAGGACCAAAAAATAAACATAAAAGTCTATATAAATAAGTGTCCGCAAGGCCTTAGTTCTCGAGATACAGGGTGTTAAAGTTTTTATTTAATTTTCCTATTTTTTAAATAAAATCTATGATAATGTAAATAATGGAGTGAAAATTGATATACGGGGATTTTTTGGTATGACAAATTCGAATCTAATATTAGTATTGCTCTTACTTGTAGGGGGCGCCACCTACATGTCTTTCTACTTCTTCGAACCATCACAACTCTTTGGTACAGTCTTGTATTACATTTTTGAGTAAAACAAATTATTTCCTTGCCATTTCTACGTCAAAAAGGTATACCTGTTAAAAGTGGATACGAGCAACCGTTTTCGAGATATTTGGATTTAAAACAGTTTCGGCGCATGTGATTTTTTTTATCAAATTCACATAAAGTATGCATGTATTGTAAAAAAATAGAAGTGTGCCTTGCCTGAAAGAACAACTGCTGGTTGGTGTTCTCATCGTTTTTCCTGTTACTTAGCAATAGTAATGTCAGTTAATAATAAGATTAAATTTTGTCACTGTCAATTTCTGTTCATAACTTTTATTATCTGACAATTATCATTTAAGAAACTTTAGATCTAAATACGTCATTATGCCTGTGATATTCTCACATCGTGAATATGCAGATATGATATTCGTCTGTCTTCTGCAATGGGGTCGCAATTCAAGCAGTCGCGGAGTACCAGCGTCGTTTTCCAGATAGAAGGGTGCCAGATAGAAGAGTTTTTCAACAAGTTTTTACTACTGCTGGAAAATCTGGGATGTTTCCAAGTGCGACAATTGTATCTGAAAGGAAATCGGGACCCAACGTTGAAGTAGATGTCGAAAATGATCCAAGCATAAGCACTAGGCGGATTGCAGACACCTATCAAATTACACAATCGTCTGCTTGGAGAAATCTTCACATTAATTGTTTATACCCATTTCATTTACAACGGATTCAACATTTGCAGGAGGGTGATTTTGAGTTGAGAATGCAATTCTGTAACTGGATTAATGAAGATCGAAGGTTGTATAGGTATGTTTTGTTTACTGATGAAGCACAGTTCACGCGTGATGGTATAAATAATCTTCACAATGAACACCGGTGGTCCTATGAAAATCTTCACGCTACAGTAGAACATAATTTCCAACATAATTTTAGCATTATTATGTGGTGTGGAATTTTAAATGGTCATTTAATTGGTTGATTTATAATCGACGGTGGTCTTACAGGAGAAAAATATTTAAACTTTCTTGAAAATTACTTGCGAAATCTATTAGAAAATGTTCCCCTTAATGTAAGACACTGCACACTACAGTTTACTTGTAAGAAATTTTTTAAAACAAAACTTTCCAAACCGATGGATTGCTCGGGGAGGTCCGTTTAATTGGCCACCTAGATCGCCAGACCTTAATCCTTTGGATTATTGTCTTTAGGGATGGTTCAAATCACTGGTATATTCCACTAAAGTAAATACAAGAGAAGCCTTATTGGATCGGATAACAAACGCAGCACAAACACTAAGAAATGCGCCCGAATGTATCCACAGAGCAACCCGAGCTATACACCATAGAGCTGACCTGTGCTTAGAAGCAAATGGTGGAATTTTTGAAAATTATAAAACGTAACCTAGATTTTATTAAAAACAACTTAATAATAACAATTTTAATAAAAATTAAATACCTTTTGTGCCAAGATGCGTTTAAATTTGGACAAAATAACAAACAAACTTTTAAAATTTTGCGATAAAAAATTACATGCGCCGAAATTGTTTTAAATCCAAATATCTCGAAAATGGTTGCTCGTATC